>VXBU01014678.1:224166-298810 GCA_013400315.1 Bombycilla garrulus
GCCGCCGCAGCCCCGGCGGGGCTCGGGCTGAGCGGCGGGAGGCCCGGACGGACTGGGAGAGGGACTGTGCTAGACTGATGTTCTCTACGGGGTGTCGACAGGGCTCCTTATTGACGTTTTGTGTATCAGTTATTATAAGCCAAGTAGGAAATTGAGTCT
Source organism: Bombycilla garrulus (assembly GCA_013400315.1). NCBI lineage: Eukaryota > Metazoa > Chordata > Aves > Passeriformes > Bombycillidae > Bombycilla > Bombycilla garrulus. Next base: position 224,326 of record VXBU01014678.1, read on the forward strand.
CTTGGCAAGTGAGTGCTAAAGGCTTCTTTGTTGTAACCAGTTCATTGCCATGAGTGTCCAGAGAAAAGAAACGGAGAACCAAGATAAGAAATCACAGAAGGAAGCGATTTTAAGGTAATAGTTCAGGTGCAGTGGGAGGATCTTGTAACACTGAGTGGGCAGTAAAGGGGTGTGAAGTTCATTGTTAAGTGGAAAGTCACAGGTATCTGGAGAGCCACTCTTAACTGTATTTGTATAAATACACACGGATATGCTTTGCTGTATAGAAAAGATTTTTGAAGGGTAGATATTTCTGTGAAAACCTTATGATTTGCTGCTGTGAAACCGACAATTAGAACCTTGCAAACTAACTAGGGCAAGGTAGACTGAACAAAGTGATAAAAAGAATCACCCCTGTAGACAGTATTTTCTTATGTTTCTGTATGTCAGTATATTCTGGTTCCCTAGAAAGCAGAGTGAAGTTAGAGTGTCAGGGAGATAAGGAGTGGTTTCAAAATAAAGGAAGACCATGTAGATTAGGATTTGCATTGTCTCTTTGAAGCAGCTCACTAATATTTTTATTTCCTTTTTTAGAATGGTAATAAAAAAAAAGAGAAAAAGTTTTCATGAGGGGCCTGTACAGAAAAAGAAAAAGCTGAAGACTGTCATTAAAATTGAGGAAGATGTTCAAACTGTCGTTAAAACTGAGGACAATGGCCATTTCAAGAAAAAAACAAAGATAAGGAAAAAGGAAAATTTAAAAGATGAATGTTTACACAAATTGCTACCAAAGAATAATAAGAAAATCAAGAAGGAGAAAGTTGGCTCTGAATTACTCAGAGAAACTAATTTAGAAAGCTTTGTGAATATAAAAGGTCATCTGGATTTACAACTTCAAGAAGAATCAGAGGAACAAATTAAAATACTCAAAAAGAAGAAAAAAAAAGTTCAGTGTCATTTCTCCTTGGAGAATAATGAGAGTAGTGATGTGGGGCTTTCAAATCATCACACAGATGGTGCTATTAAAAATGTATTATCTTTTAAAAAAAAGAGAAAGACTACTGCTTTGGATTTGGAAATGGATGGTGAGGTAACAAAGATAAAAAAGAAGAAAGGCAGTTTTTCGTTAGAGGACGTCTGGGACAGTGAACAAAAGCAATCTGCAAAAGTTTGTAAAAATACCCACAAATACGTTTCACATGAAGCAGTTTGTATGGGTGAAAACTATGGCACAGGTAATGCCCAGAATGGTGAGGAGAGTTGTGTGAGAGGAAAGAGGAAGAAGAAAAAGAAGGATAAGTCTGACTGCTTATTACTACTGGCAGATAATGAGGACAACATAAATCAAGTTCCTGGTAGCCCCACTGCTTTAAGTGACTTCAGAAAAAGGAAGAAACATAATTCCTGGGAATTTACATTGACAAGCAGAGAGGAAGAGGACAAAATTGAAAACTTCGGGAGTATCAAAGAGAAGAAGAGGAAAAAGAAAATAAAAGAAATTTCTTCTTCAACCTGTGAAGATAAGCCAGACTGCAGTCACAGCATTCCTGATAAGCATTTCCCAGCACAGCAAGAAGTGAAGCTTGAGGTAGAAGAGCTATCTGGAAAGAAACACAGGAAGAATTTCAAGGATAATAATAAAGTCAGTAACAAGAAAAAGAAGATGATTGAGAAAAAGAAGGAAACATCATATTCAGAAGTTTCTTTAAACAATGACACTGCACCTAAACGCCAAAAAACACTACGAGAAAGCAATAAAAAGAACAAAGGGAGTGAAATGGAGCGAGCTCCGTGTGTTACAGGGGATGCTGTAGATGGGGCATTATGCAATAGTAATCCTGTGCTGTGTGACAAGAAAAGGAAAAAAGTACCACCACGGGACTTTCCTGAAGAAGCAGGCTCAAAAGCAGATACAAAAAAGATCAAGACAGAATCATCATGGACTGAGTCACTGGTAAGTTGTAGAGAGGAGGGCAGCTTTGCACCCTCCTGCTAAGGAATTGAAAGCCTTTGGGGCAGTTTACTATTTTGCAGGCTGCTCTGCTTGTAACATTGAGGTCAGTGAGGGCCCCGACTGGGTGTTGGGAAGCAGGATCAGCTGATCTATTTCAGCATGTCATAGTTCACACCAGCACAGAATATTCTGAGCTGGAAGGGGCCCACAAGAATCATCAAGGCCAGCTCTTAAAAGAAGGGCTCAGAGAGATCACAGCACTGTGAGCACCGTGCTCCATTTGAGCTGATCCTGTGACATGTGGGGCAGCACCAACGCTTGCTGCTGTAATCACCTAGTGTTCCAGGTGTGAAAATGTAAATATTACAACGAGCAGCAAGTATTGGCCCAAACGAAAGTGGGTTTGTACAGTCAAATGTTCAGTTGCTTTTAGCAAAGTGGTAACACTCTTCATAAAACATGAGTTTAATACCATGTCATTTACCTTGAGCAGGTGGTAAACACAGCAGCATGAGTTCATCTACTGTTTGTTAGACTTTCCTCAAGCTTTGCTGCTGTCGGTGCTGGAATTATGCAATGTTAGAAACAAAGGGGAAAGTTAGCCAAAACCTGTTGACTAATTCAGAGAAAACTTCAGAGAAAATCCTAGGAATCCTAAGTGTAGACTGGGCCAAGAGCATTGAAGTATAAATTCTGATAGAAAAAATGCTAAAGACATAAACACACAGTTTTAATTAAAACAATAAATCTATGCAAAAAAATAAATAGATGTAAGAACTGTGTAAATTGTAGCTGAGGGTAACTGGGATTGTATCCTGACTGACTGATAAAGGAAATCCCATCCCTGAGTCTTGCAGTATTTGCCATTTCTGAGGTAAAATGAACGTGGGGAGGAACTGATGAAATATTTGAAATACAGACATTTTTTCTTTATCTGATCAAAGTCATGTTTTAAAGCTAAGGATGCCAGAAGTTAGTATCTACATGTCCAACTTCTGTTGTTATCATTGGGAATTAAGCTGTGAGATGCTCAGAAAATCAATTTCATTTCAGAAATCAATATTTCTATCTGTGGTTTTAGCTGCATAAATTTAACTTTGAAAACAGCACATTGCAAGCCACTAGGAGGTTGCCTTTATTTCTGTAGGTAATAGGAAGCTGCACTCCAGTTGCTTTCTATCAAGAATTTTGAATTCTTGGCTTATTTGAATGTCAAGCACTAGTTAAGAAGGTATCATTGAAGATTTTTGTAAGCTAAGGGAAGAGCAGACCATAATGTGAGCTACTTCTCAAGCTTTGCTTTGTCATGCACTCAGATGCAATTTCCTCAAGTTCTATAGAAACCTGGCAGCTGTCTGGTGTCTAGTGCTAATAATTAAATATAGATTCATGTGAAGACCCAGATACAGGCTTTTTTCACAGCGGTTTGTGAGGGTAGTGTGTATGCTTATCAGTCATGAGGTGAGCAGATGTTTGTGGCTTTCAAGTTGGATTTCTCCTTTTGACCTTTAGAAAGGACAAGATGGTTTTATTGCTGGATATTTTCTAATTAAATTGACATTGCCTTTTTGAGATTGTTGGACTTTATTTGGATTTTGCAGCTGCTTACATTGTGTAGAGGCAAGATAAGCCCTACAATGACATGTAAACTGTCATGACCAGTTAATATGGAAACCACAGCAAATACCTTGTAAACTGTTGAGAAGAAGGGAGTAGGGTGATACATATTTTGTTCCTCTTTTCCAAAGGCAGCTCCTTTAATTATAAAAAATTACTCAAAAGAAAATCTGAAGATAGAGAAATCTGAGTTGATCGCTTCTAGTAAGTTCTAGTTCCTGCCAGGCCAAAAGACACTGCAGTAAATAAATGGCTGATAATTTGGTCATGCTGTGCCATAGTCCTGAAACATTTTAATGTACATGTCACACCTCTACCTGCCTGAAAAAATCCTCTGTTGGGCTTGCCCCACAAGTAAAAGAGCAAATTTTAAAGACAATGTGGAGTGAGTGATACCCACTTAGTATCAGTGATTGGTGTTTTTCTCTTTGGATGCCATTGCAGTCAACTCGAGCAGAGTGAGGAGGAGTAAGGATTCAGTTTACTACTTTGATGTTTGTCAGCTGACAGCATAACCCTACCACGTGTGAATGTGCTCCTTCTCCACGGAGTTGGAGGAAGCTTGGCACACTTCCATGGGGGTAGTTCTTTCCACTCAGTAGCCTTCAGCAGGTCAGCACCGTGCTGGGAGTTAGCAGGGATGGGGGTGCTCCCTCCTTCTGGCTAAAAAGAAAAAAATATGCTGCAGTTGTTTGCAGAATCCTGTCAGGACAGTTCACCTGCTTGTTTTAATAGATCTGAAAAGACAGTACCAGGCCATCTAGAAGTAAACTGGGGGTTGTTTGTGGTTTCTTCTTCTCATCCAAGAGCATGAGCTCTCCTTCCTGCAGACAGCGTTCTCACTTTTTTAATAGTGCGTGTACTTGTGTGTGTGTGAAGCCAGTGTATAAAAGGTAGCTTTGGAAAATGAATTAAATCGTTTATGGCTTTTAATATAACTGAAGCCTTAAAAAAGTAACAGCAGGTTCTGCTGGCAGAAGTATGTTACAAATCTTTTCCTTGTCGTTTCCCTGGCTGTATCATGCTTGGTTTATTATGGTAGCTGTATCAATAGATCTTCCCTTTGGCCACTTTTTCCAGCCTGGTCTAAAACTTATGGCTCTTATTTACCACTATCTTGGACTTATTACTTACCCTGTTACACTGGATGCCCAAAAAGCTTCTAATTACAGATTGGAAAAGAAAGGGTGGGAGCAGTGGTTTAGGCACACCAGTCACTGGGAGCAAAAGCTGCAGAAGGGCTGCACTTTGTGCAGGTGTGATCAGGACTCTGCCCAGATTTACCTCCTGCCATCCAGCCCATCCATTCCTCTGGAGCTGCTCTGTCTTCCATCAGCTCCCTGTTCCTTGCTCTCAAATGTGGAATAATGTGCTGTTGGCTGCCATTGTAGGAGACAGTTGATCTATGTGTCCTGCCTCTCCCTGTGCTCCTTGCAGACTGGGAGCTCCCTGGGGACCATCATCCACAAGGGAGCACAGTGCAGCTGCCTCTTGATTGGTTTTTGTTTGTTTATTTGTTTCAGAGAGACCTTTATTTTACCTCCAGTTTCTAATTTTTTGTTAACTTTCACTCTCTCTGTGCCTTTCTTCAAGTATAAATTTAAGCTCTTACAAAATGGTTTAATTTACAAAATGGTTTAATTTGAAATTACTCTGCCTGCAAATATTACTGTGCGTGCCAGTGTTGTTGGCAGGACCCTTTTAATGTGTAAATCTAAAAATCATTTATCTTGATTAGAAGAAAAAAATCTCTGTGAGGTTTTTCCATACAAATACACAGATTTAATTGGCATTTTCATCTTAGATCTGACTATTTCTTCTTGCCCCAGAGTAGTGCTACTGATTGCTTAGTGTTTTAACTATTTTTGTGGTAAGAGCTGTGTAAATTCTAATTAACCAGAATGGATAAAAATAATCATACAAACTTCTTCCTGTTTTACAGGAACATCTAGATGGTGTAATTATTGTGCGGGAAAAGAAAGGAAACTGTGATGAAATTAGCATAGACAAGGTATGCTTTGTCCTAACTAAGATCTAAAGCAAGTCAGCATTTAACATATGCATAGGAATTGATACAAAAAACTGCTTTGTTGCTTATCTATGCCTAGATTTCCCCTCAATAAAGCTCTGCTTAAAATATGCTTTACCTGTGGATTAAGTCCAAAATGTACAGCTCCAGTCAATGTCAGAACTGAATAACTTACTGAATTAAATACACATTTCTTTGCCTTTCATCAGTGTTGGCAGTTTCAGCGTAGCTGTCGCCTGCAGTTAGAAAATTAGACTTACCTGATACAGCAAAACACTCATTTAAAATACAATAAAAAATTACAGTTCTTGTGTTGAGTGTGTGAAAGGATCTCATGCAACTTTTAATTATCCTTTTAAAATTTAGAAGATAACTAATTATTTTATTTTTCTCTTATTATTTCATTTCGAATTAATTGTCATTTAACACACAGGACAGACTCTTACGCTGCATGTGTAATTTTTCTGCACACTAGGTGAGGCGGCAGGCCCTGCAAGAAGAAATTGATAGAGTATCTGGCAAAACCAAAGCTTTCAGTTCCAGAGTGGGACAGGTAATGCATGAGTTAAACCTCAACCTGATGGAAATTATGTTGTTTTCTGCTCTGTGTTTTTATTTTCTTGCATTCTGAGATTTGCTTTTCTATTTCCCACATATTGTGTCCCAGGGCAAGTTCCTGTAAAAAACGCTGTGCTTTTTTTTTTTTTTTTTTTTTTTGTGCATGGCTCAGGTACAACAATGTCCTTCTGACTGCAGATTTCAGGTCATGCTATAGAACAAGTTGGTACAATGCCAAGAGTCTGAGAGCTGAGCAGTGAACTCCTTGGCATTGTGCAGTGCTCTAATTCCCATCATCAGTCCTCAAAAGCAACATTTTATCTGGTTCCTCTGGAGAATGAGCCATCAGAAATTGCTGCAGAAGCATTTTCTGCTTACTGTGAAATACAAGTAATTTTTGGGCTATGGATGCAGCAGTCACTGAGGTGTATCTGATTTCTTACCTGCAAGACTTTGCACACATTCAGCAACAGGGACACATGGAAAGGTAAAGGGGGTGGCAGCTGTTAACACACATGTGTGATATTTAGAGGCAATCCTGTCATGGCTTCTGCATCCTTTCTCCACCTCTTTGGAAGATGATTCTTGATTCTTTGCTTCTGCATCCTATTCAGCCTGGCTCCTGACAGATTCACAGTAAGGTAGTGGAAACTTGCAGTAGTGTTTAGCCAGGGGTAAGAAGATTGAGGTGGAGAGAAAGCTTTGCTAGTAATTCAGGCTTCTGTTGTTTTGCAGGACTGCCAGAATGCCTAGAAAGCTGGAATATGCCTCAAACAAATGCCAGAAACAACTTCTGTAAATATAACATAGTGGGAGGGAGTCTGTGTAGCTCTAGAACTACAACTAATAGTCTCTGAAGTCATTGAGGAAAATGACATCCTTGGCAGGAGATCTCAGTTCTTTGGCACTGATCTGTGTCTGTTTAGTAGCATGCAGAATAGAAGCTGTGAAAACTAATTCATCAGCTCCACAAAGAGTGAGCTGGAAATGATTCAGCAAAAACTGTGTGTAGTGCCTGCCAGCAGCTCACTTAAGAACAGAGTTTTGACAAGCCATAATTATATTTGCATCTGTGCAGATGTCTCCCATTGCAAAGGGAGGACTTACATTTATTTATCTGTGTCTTGTGTATCTGGACGTGTGCATGTATCTGTGTCACAGACTGGGTTTGTACAGCAACTTCCCTTTGTGCAAGGTCAAAAGGCTGAAGTTTTATGGGTAGCTTTCTTTCAAACCAGGTATTCTGGCCTGTGATAGTGAGTGATGCTCCAGCCTTGCATTTTTCTTACTTTAAAAACCCCTGCTGTAGCTTGTCTGCAGTTGTGAAGCATGCTGTGTGTAATGTTGGCTGTCTACTGGAGAATGACTGCTTCATGCAAGCTGCAGCTGTTCTGTTTGAAGGCTTTCAGGCTTACATAAATTTACCACTGAATTCACATTTTTTTCCTTTGATGTAGCCAGTTTAGTCTATTTAATTAATAAACAGACATTTTGCCATTTAGTATCATGCCCAATTTTAAAGAAAAAATTCTGAGTAGAAATCCTGTTAAAAATATTTATAAATGACTGCATAGCTACAGCTCTGGAAGCAAATATACCCTTTAATAATAAAGCCTGTTCTTAGGTAAGCCAAAAGTTCATGAACTTCGTAAATCCTAGGGTATATCTGAGGCTTTCCACAAACAGCTGAAATCTCATTTTAGCTGGACATTGCCTCCTCAGAAAGGAGCCAGAATCTCCAGACAGAAGAAAAATCCTGAAGGGGTGAATTAGTTCAGAGAGTACAGTTAAATGCAAGTACAGTAAATAGAAAGAACACGGCAAACTGCAAAGGTGGGGGGGGCTTTAAGAGAACTAGATTTAGTCCTGTCGGATATGGAGGCCCTCTAGTTTTGCACCCTTGCAGTATTAGTTGTAATTAGTAGAATGAGAATGCAAATAGTGTCCACAACTAACAAAACACTGCTGAACATGGGAGCTCCCTAATTAGGCAGTGGCAAAATGAAAAGATAACCCTACAAAGTGACAGTGAAAAGAGGATTAAGTCTAACAGTTTTCTTAGAATAGGAGATGCTGTCTGGCTCTTCGTGCTGGGTAAAGAGAGAGCAGAAAGCCAAGAGTGCTGAGGAGAGAGGGAAAGAAGATTCTCAAAGCTCATTAACCCCTGGCTCCAGGTTAAATGGCCTGAAATGCTAATGCAGTCAGGCAGAGTTAGGGCAGTGTTTTACCACATCCCTCATGATGGAATAACAGCTTCCCAGCTCTGGCATTCTGTCAGGCTTTTGTAGCTGCTTCTGCTCTCATGGTATACAACCAGAAATTGTCTTCTTTGGTCTTGGTTTTTCTTAATTTTAGTGTCAACTTTGTTTTGCCTCACAGGATATGAAGCTTGGACAGTGGAGTACAGCTACATTTAAAAGTTCAAAGGAACAAATGAAGTTTTTTAGACTGATGGGTGGCTTTAAAAAGGGTTCTGTGCCTATCCAAAATCCCTCAGCAACTACAAACAAACAGAACATGGCTCTGAACAAGAAAGGGGAGGAGAACCTAAAGCAGGCTCTGAAGATGGAGTTTGATAAAGCAATGGACTTGAAGCAACATAGAGGAATTGGTCTTGGATTTCAACCTACTGCCAGCAAAAAAGTACACATAGACAAATATGCATCTAGATCTATAAAATTTGAAGATTAAAACTCAGAAGTAATAAAAAGAGTGAAGTTTCTTTTTACTTGAAATAAAATAAAAAAATGCTGAAGAAGTTTTGTTTATGAGGTACTTGAAGTACAAGTTTTGAACTACATATACCTGTGCAGCTGGGTCCTCACTTCATCCAAACAGTAAGTTTTTGAAAGCTTTACCATGTTTGTTCTGCAAGGCAAGAGACAGCTTCCTTCAGAGACTGAAGATGTGTGCCATGCCTGCAGTTAGTTGAAATTCCGTTATTTTTGTTTTAAATGCTGATTTAATAAACTTACTTTTATATATATCTTAAGTGATTGAAAAGAATTTTGTCCTGTAAACTCTTCACATTTTTTACACTCAGTGGTACAAAATGATGATGGTTTACTTTGAAGAAACACTAGTGGTGTGGCCTCAGATCTGATGAGGGCAGACTTTTAACTCAGGAAGTAGTTCTTAAAAGTCTAATGTCTTCTTTACAATAATGGATAGCATTGAACCTCCTCTACATTTGAACTATGAAAATCCAATTGCCAGAGCAATCAGCAGCTGTTATCTAGAAATTAAAGTATAATAATTTTGGAGACCAGCACCAAAAAAACTACTACATTTCTTTGTCTTTTAAGACAGCCTCACTTTCCACAGTAGTCTTCTGCAATGGACTGCTCTTTCTGAAAGCATCTGCCTCCAGAAAACTGCTGAATTCAAGTCCTCAGCTACTTGCCTGGCAAGAAAAAATAAAAAACAACCACTAAGCAAAAGTAGCAATAGATAAAGGTCTCAACATGGTTCCTTACCAGAAGGGCCAGAAGTGGTGAGAGTGAAATTTTATTAGAAATAATAACAGTACATGTAACTAAATTCCACAAGGGTAAGGTGATAGATTTGTATACACAAAGAAACTCCCCCAGAACACACAGATGAACTGCAAATTGTTTTATTCAGTGATAGTGTACTTTGCAAATATAGAGGACTTTGCATAATTTCCATTTTTCTTTGCAACACTTGAATATTCCTTCTGTTTTACACCACTGGACTAAAATGGAAACAAACATGTCTGTGAAAATGTAGTAATTAGAACAGTGATACCTCAACCATTTTTCTCTGCTGGAAACCAGACAGACAAATGCTTGCAGCATCCCAAAGCAGAGAGACAGCTTAGTCTGTCATATTGAAATGCCGCTTTCTGCAGAGGAGAAAGACTGTTCTACAAGAGGGATGAGGTTTGAGACTGTGAACTCATTTGTAGAGATTATCTTCCTTTTTTTGTTAAAATTACAACAGGTTAGATCTCAAAAGGTTTTTTCAACCATAGAGGTTCAAAACACTATTTACTGAATGTAAATCAGCATTTAAAATAACAATACTGTGGTAAAACCAGATACAGAAACTTGTGTTAAATTATTGCAGAACAGTTTTACCTTTATTGTGCCCAAGTACCTGTGTCTCACTAAGGAAAGTAAAAATGCACTGCAGTCAGAATATAGATCAGTGATTTTTTTGCCTTGGTTCCACACTCCCTTGTGCAGGTGACTCCTGGGAAAAGGCACTCATCAGGTCCTGGACTGCAGAGGAAGCCGAAGGGCCAAGTCTGTGAAATGGCTCATTTCAGGTTGTTTGCTCCGCCTCTTGATGTATTCTAGGCTTTTCACCTAGATTTGAAAAGAAAGGTATTTGGAGATTTTCAGTGTCTTATTTCATAGCCATCAGTTCCGTTTCTGGGAAGGTGTTTTAACTCGGGATTTTCCCTAAATTTCACCTGGCATTGCTCATTCGAGAGCTCATTATCGTGTATATGTTTCTTAAAGGCTCTCATATGCCATTTTACAAGCTTTCATCAGGCAGTTCCTCCACAAAATAAAGATGCAGTATTTTTCTCTAAGCTAGTTTTCTGTACTGAACAAAAGTTAAGAACAACCAACACTTTCAGGTTCCTTAATGCTTGTCACAGTATTAAATGCTAGAAAGATACAGACCACTTGAAATAAGAAACTGCTTACTCATTAAGAAGCATTTTAAAAAATAAGTTGTTGGAGTTTTAAGATAATTTGATTTTTTTCAGACAGTAGCTTGTAAAGAGATGAGGTTTATTCAGCTCAATAAATGTTACCTTTTTCCAAATAAAGAGTGGAAAAAAGCTATTAAGAACTAAAAACTCTCTCATTACCTGTCTCCCTCCCTTACCATAGTCTTGGTGTCAGCAAAGCCATGCTTCTGAGCAAGATTCCAGAGATTGACTGAAAGCTGGTTCAGTCTGTTGTTTCGTAGGTCCCCATGAGCCAGAATGGTGTTAAATAAATAGAGTGCCAGCTGGCTCTGCCGCTTCAGGGTCTGTAATGGAAACAAAAATGTTCCCATATTACGGCACACTCACCCCAAAATACCCAGCTTAACCTCACCGGCCTCTCTGAACTCTCAGAAGCATAAAGAGCCTCATTTTGTACCACACAGCAATAGTTACAGACATAAGAATACAGTAACAGTTTTCATATTCCATTCAAAATGCAACTTCGGGCTTTTTTTCCCCCAGCCTATTCTATTTTTATTTATTTAACCAAAAATGCATTTTCCCTGCTATTCTTTCACTGAAGCTCTGGTGATACAAACATATTTGCACCATATTTGTAGCTACTTCCCCTAAAATTGCTGAAGAGGGACCTTAAGGACAATAAGAGCAGTCCTCCCCCCACACAAAGCAGAGAGGATTCACTGTTCTCTTGACCAGAAACAGCTTGAGCTTTACAGAACTGTCCAGAACTAAAAATATCCATTCCAGCACTGTCACATAGATGAAGCATTCTCTAATACTGTGAAAAAAACACACTGTGTTAACAGTAAGATGCATTGTTCTCTTCTAAGTTGCCATTTTGGTGAAAGGATTTTATTGTGAGAAAAAATTATTTTCCTTTATAGCTTTTAAAGGAAATGAACCAATAAAACCACAAAATCATTAGAGCCTTGTTCATTTAAATGAGCAGCCAAGAAGATGAATAATAAAAGGTCACCAACACTGAAGCAATCCAAATACCACAGTGATTTTATGACCAGCTTTACTTCAGCACAATTAGAGATCTCTGACAATATTCTCATCACTTCCATTTCCTCAGCAACAACTTCCTCAAACAACTATTCAGTCTTACAAAGCAATTTTTATCTAAATCTTTCAATGACTTTTCACTCAACAAAGCAAAACAAATGGTCCCTCTTTGTATATATGTATGGACAGAGGACTGAATCCAAGGCTGCAGAGGCAAAGGCAGGCCAGGCACCTGTATCTGTGCTGCTTAATTTTAAATCCAGTTTTCTATGCAACAACAGCCTCAGTGAACTAACACAGATCTCCCTACTCAAAGCCTGCTTGAAAGGAAAAAATAAACAAAAAAAAAGGCCTTTCAGAAACCATGGATTTCAAGCCCTACAAACATTCCACAAATTCCATATAGGAGTCAGATGCAAAAAAATCCCTAATATACAACCCACAGTCCTGAAAACACTTTAAATTTCCTTCCAAGGCCTGGCTGGACATTCTTAGCTGTGCTAAAGAAGCACAGCTTCTTTTACTTTCCTGCAAGAGAACTACTATTCCCTGTGGTGATGTGTACAATGATGCAGAGGATTGAAGCAAAGGATATTTTCGTCTTGCATCTCTGCCATTGCTCAAGGAAGGACAAACAGGATGGCAAAAGCAGAGAAAAGGCTAAACTTAGCACAGTGTCCTCCCAAGATGTATCACTTAACACATTCTGTATTGGCAAACACTCTGGGCTACTGTGCAAACAGCCCATCTAAAAAATTCCATCAAATCAATCACACCCTGCCCTCCCATTCCAGGCCACGAGCCACAAGATTTCTATCAATAGAAGCCGTCCAGAAAGAGCTGATTGGGAAGCTGTGGAGGGTCCATTCTCAGAAACAGCTAGATTAGCAGAACAGTGAGTTCTCATTATTTCGGTAAACATCAGTCACCTGCCTTTCAAATGCAATCCATTAAGCTAGATTTGATCCCTCAGAGCCTCTGAATTCCAATCAAGAAATCCAATAAGCTGCCTAGAGTTTTCTTTATTTGATATTGAACAAATATGCTAAAGTCAGAGTAAAGACAAAACAACTATTTCCTCCCTCTGTATCTTTCTCCTGACATCATCTTAGTGCCTGGGACCTGAAACTTTTATAATTATAGGTGGCTTTGATTGTATTTTCCCCAGTAATAGACTAACTCTGAATTCTCACTATCCTTATTACAGAATTGGACATCATTAGGTGTCTCCACCACAAACCTGCCTATGTGATATCACTTTCTAAACAAGTAAGAAGACCCAATTTCCTTGTGTTATGAGATTCCTGAAGCTTTTGAAAAGATCAAGTCCTGGTCAAAGGTGGCCTGTTTCTTCAACTCCAAATTATTTTTGGTTTTGTATTGAACCAAGCTGAGTAAGAACATACCTCCTCCTTTCCCAGGGTTTTCAGATGATCCAGGATCTGTGATACCACTGTTTCACTCAGTTTATTAATTTCAGCCAGGAACTTGGAATCTCCACCATACAGAGTATCATTGGAATCAACTGCAGAGATGAATTCAAACTTAGGTCTGACTAAAAACTGTACATTTGTTTGCTATTGAAAACATCTAAGAAGAGCACATTTGGAAGTCATAAAATGACCCTCCTCCATGAAACACAAACAGAACTATGTTTTTTAAGTGCCTACCAGTTGGTTGTCTACTATGTCCTTTTGATTTTAGGAACAAAACACTGATAAGAATCTTTTAGCTTAAAGCCATACCTGTATTCCTGGATGTAGCCAGGCTCACAAATATCTCCCTGACATAATGGAAAGCAACATATCATGTCAATTTTCAGGTTTTCCACAGACAAACTCCCTGCTCCCATCACTTTAAAAGAGTATGGTCATCATCTTCAATGGCAGCAGCACTGGGCCAAACAATCTGTATTTTATTTAGTGAAAATAACCAGATTTTCAAAAGAAACTGCATTTTAATTTTTTTTTCCTTGAAATAAATCCATGATTACCTCAAAGTCATGGATAGAAATTCAAAAGGTGTATTTTCTGTTTCAAAGACCTTAAAGGATTCTTGGGAGAGAGCTCTTCAAGTTTTTACAGCTTATATAACTGATTTTAAACATGTCTTTTGCTCTAATTTATTTATGTTCTATTAAGAAGTAGGGTAAAAGAAATTTTTAGATTTAAATGTATTCTAGGTAAATCAGAAAGCACAAAATATAAAAGATGTTTCCCCCCCCGTTTCCAAGTAAACTTCATTTTAAGAAGTTAAGGTACAAGATCCACCTAGAAAAAAAACCTATTGCCCTACTACAGGGGAAAAATTACTAATTTATATTTCCATGCTTTTCTCCATTAAAATCTAATTAATTTAGATTTTTCATCTTGGGATTATGTAGCTAATTTGGTTATATAAAAATGGAATGAAAGAAAAAGCTAAAGCACACTTCCTTACAGAATCTGAAGAGCAGATTTACTACAGAATAGTACTTCCACTGACAGCTATTTTCTGTGCTGCTAACTGCAAGGGGTATTTTGTCATGGGTGGTAAATCTGACAGACTGTACACTAGAAGAACTGCAGAACAAATTCCAGCCTGCCCCTCTGTGAAAGTCCTCTGCAACTGAAAGAAAAAGTTAAACCATCTTGGCCTCTCTGATTCATTAATCTCCCAGGATGCTTTAAAAGATTTTTATTTATTCCTCTACCTTAATTTAGTAATCTATAATCAGAAGGCAAATATCTAAATATTCAAAAAATTGTTACAAGAAAAAAGATGACAGCTATTTTACAACATGTAAAATCTTTATAATTTTCTAGCTATTCTGAATATTTCTGTGAGTTACTGCAAATTCCCAGACTGAAAGCCTGCCTTCAAAGCAGCAAATACATCATTTAAATAATCAAGACTAGGCTTTACATTCTGAAAACTGGAGTTGTTAATAAATGTGGATGAAACACCAATGATAAGTATTAATCAACTCGATACTTTAGACTTAAATAAAAGCCTTCATATGCATAATCTTTACTTGAAAATTTCACATTTATAAGCATTTGCACCAACACCACCAGAAGCAAACTAGGTAACCCATTCTGCACAGATTCACTTTAAAGAACAGACTGCACCTGTTCAGCAGCCAACTCCTGGCTTCTAAGTTACAACTGGATAGAAAAATAATCCATTCTGTGAGACTGATTACCACAGGTCTTCATTAACTGGCTATGATAAGACAATAATACAAATGTCCTGGTGGAATGCAAGGAGCCAGAGCCCCCCTTGGGTATTACCTTTATCTACATGGTATATAAATGCTTCTTGAGTCATTGCAGACAGCAGATGCAAAACGTTAGTATAAATCCTGACTTTGTCATCGCTGTTATCCTCCCAGGTATAATCCTGGATCACATTTAGTAATCCTCGTACAAGAAACAGCACTCCTTGTTCTGGATGGTCCTACAGAGAAGAAAAAAGATGGGTCAAAACCAGCACCACAACCCCAGAACAAAAGTAGGATTATTTGCAGTCATTCAGTGGTGTAGAGTCACAGTTTGAGCTCTGTAAAAGCAGAACTACAATATAATTAAAGCTGACAGCTGCTTTTCTTAAAGTGTGCTTCCTGCAACTCCTTTAAAAATTTTTTCCAGTTTCCATGTGAAATGCCCATTTGACCCATAATCAGAACATGATCCAGGCAGCCTCCACAGACAAACTTTGAAATGCTTTGTTTTGGAGTCATGGGGGAGCAGTACAAAATTAATTGTCAGCTTCTTAACAGCTAAGCCTCTAAAATTAAACACTGGGTAGATTTTGTTATTAAAATCGTATCAGTAAGCTGTAGTGTATTACTCATAATTATGACTTTCAGAAGAACACCTACACTGGGAAGTCAGTTATAGACAATCAACAATCTTTTCACATTAAATGAAAAAAAAAGATTCTACTTTACATAAGCTGGGAGTTTTTACAAGCAGCTTTAATACTGCACCCAGCTAATTCTAGCTGGCAGTTAGAGCAGCAGCACCAAATACACAGGAGAAATCACAGTCCACTGGGGACACTTCCTTTTGATCTTCTCTAAATAGGGAATAAAGTTAGGGAAGCCACTTTCTGAATCCTGGCATCTCGTTGCCAAGTTATTTTTCATTACTGAATCTGAGAGGTTGTATCCCTCCCTTCTCCAATCACCTGTGAAGGATCCCAGTCACTCACAGCCTGACTCCTGTGGTCAGTGGGCAGCACTGACACATCCCAGGGCAGCTTCTCCTTCCCTTCTAACAACACAGCACCTCCAGTCCCTGAACGTGGCTTGGGAGACCCCTGCCACTGCAACAGCTCTGACAACAAGGATTTGAACAGCACCACACTGTGTGCTGCTTCACCAAACAGGCAGTCAAAGGAAGGAGAAAACCATAAGGGAGGTTTCATGGAGGTTTTCTCCAAGAACAAATACTTCAAAGTTCTTTTTCTGTTCCTACAGGTTTACAGTTTCCCCTCATCTTTTAGATATAACTGAAAATATTGGAGGGAAAATGATATCTCTCTCTAAACTTGACAGTTAAAAACTGGAAGGGTGTAGAATGGTAGTACTTTGTGAAATACTCATCAGAAGAGGAAGGTTATGCCAAAATACATCTTCTAATTATTGTTTTCATTCAAATTATTAGGCAACCTATACCAAAGTAACTGAAACTAATAGGAACTAGAGCTCTGTATTTTTCCCTTCCTCATGTATTAGATTTTTTTTTAGTATTTAGCTAATAAAGCAGTAAATTATGTTAACACAATTAAATGATGGTGAGATTTCACTCTACCCCAAATCCACTTCTAGTGAGAGGTGTTACTGAGAGTGGCAATGCTGTACCTGCACCTCCACACAATTGTTCTGCCTCCCCATTTTGCACTGGGGTGAGTGATTTTGCAGCCAATGAGTAGAACAGTTCCTCTTTTCACAGAAAACTAATCCCTGCATCTCCCACTCCAGAAGATTTTTTAACAGGAAAGTCAAATACGCTATACTAACCTATGTGCTATTCATACACACTCAACTTACCGGAACAACTAATAATGTGGAAAAAAAATTGCAAAGGAATTCCAGGAGGAAGGCATCAGAAGGTCTCATCTTTCCATCTACACTGATCATTTTTGGCACTTCAGGAACAAGGCTCACTGCAGCTTTGAAAAAAGCATCAGCTACAAAATAAAAATAGAGTTGCTGTTATATCCCTCCAGCAGTGATGGCAGCCATGCCTGTGACCCAATGGTTGCTTTGAATTTGTTTCAAACAGATTACAGAAAATGAATGTGCTTAACTGCAGAGAAACCCAGCACTCGGCAGTGGTCTGATCTGTGAGAAATCTGAGACATTTAAATTATGCTATTTCTCCAAAGGAAGTTCCCACATCACTCAAGACTTCTGAAATTATAACTCTTCTCCTTTGCATAACAAGGAGACACCATCATTTCATATGTATTGCATATATACTAAGAAATTAGCACATGGTTCAAAATTAACTTATCAAAGAAATGCTTATGCCATGAGAATGGGAAATCCAAAGGGGAGGGGTGCCGGAGACTTCCCTGTCCCGGGTTCTCCAGCAGTGTACAAAAAGTCCTTTGCTCATCAGCTGTCTGAGCCAAAGAAGCACTCTGGAGTCCTTAGCTCGTGTTCTCAAGGCAGTTTATTAGTTCTTTATCAAAAGTAGATTTCTCTGCCCTGCCGAGGTCGACACAGCAAAACTTTCTGAGATACACTGTGCCCTGCACACTCTCTGCCCTGCACACTGTGTCCTGCAAGGGAGATCGAGGCACACTGTCTGTCTACTCTCTCTGTCTGTCTACTCTCTGCCCCCACCCCGGGTCAGCTCTATTCTTTTATACTATCAACTACGTATCCAATGTTTACCATTAATTTCCAATCTGTGAACCTTACATTACATTGTCCAGCTCTCTGACAAACCAATCCAAAAGTGCCAACATCACCACGAAGATGGAGGTTAGGAAGAAGAAGAAGAAGAGATAACATGCCACGTGTAAGAATTCTCCATCTTGACTCCCAGACCCCCCTGTCCAGAATCTCAAAGCCCCTGGACTTTGTTCCAAATCTTTCCCTTTTCATCTATAATTACTGCTATTCCACTCTTTAAACTCTGGTGACTTGCAATTCCTCTTATAAGTTAGTAATTTGTCTCATGGATAAAAATCAAAGCCACAGGCATTCTCAGTATCAATCCAGGTTCTCTGACACCTCTGGCAAGGCTGAAAAGCCTCCTGACCAGGGTTTGGATCATTCTGAGATGCCATAGGAACCCCCTGGGTTCCAACAGAGAGGGAAGGTTCATGCTACCTTGTTCACCAAGTCATTCACAAAAGGCTGTTGAAGTTTTAATGAAGCACCAACAACTTTGTATTTTTAATTTTTTATAATCCCTAAAAGTAAAATTTTAATATAGAACCAGAACCTGAGATATTGCTGTTTACCGAGATAAAAGTTTTTTTCCAAGAATCACAATACAGGAATGTCCTAGGTTACAATGTACCATATCCCAGAAGGTCTATATTCTATCTCCATCTTCATGAACTGTTAAAATTAGGAGGGGCAGTGTTTTCCTTACCTCCTCCCCCGGACTATCTCCTGTTAATGGGCCATTAACACCTTGCCTTATGAGTCATAGATAACTCCCTCCGGGAGCCATTTGTGTTTAATGGGCCATTGTGAGGACCCACCACATGACTCAGAGAATGATATCAGCCCATTGTGAGAAGCTCTGCCCAGGGGGAGGAGCCAAGCATTCCCACCAGGATATAATCTGGGCATTTGGACAGAACAGGCATCTGCCTTCTACTGGATTCCCAGAGGAGCAGCCTTCTCTCCCACTGGATTTCCCAGAGGAAGGACCAGACCCTTCAACATCACCACTGGACCATTGGAAGAAAACTCTGCCCTTCTACAGGGTCTCTGCCTCAGCAGAACCATCTTTCACTCCAGGAGCACTACTGGAGCCACCATTCCAACTGGACTGCTACCAACACCCTGACTGACAGGGTGTCAGGTTGTATTCTAACTGTCAGGGTTTGTTGTTTTTTTTTTTAATACTGCATTTTCTAATTTTCCTATTAGGTTGTAGTTTGTTGGGTTTTTTGTTGTTTGTTTGTTTTAGTTTATTTTGTTTATACATATTAAAGAACTGTTATTCCTATCCTCATATTTTTTGCCTGAGAGCCCCTTTTAATAATTTGAGGTTTACATTTTCTATTCCAAGAAAAGCTCCTGCCTTCCTTGGCAGGCACCTGTCTTTCAAAACCAAAACAAGGAATTAGAGAAACCATCCACCATTACAGCCTTGGCAAAATAGCTATTAAGAGGTTTTTCATAACTCTTTAATATGTCTCCAATCTTACAAAAACATAAATTCCAAACACTAGAACATCTATTCCTCAGTGTATTAATATTCACAAATTAAAAGCTACAATATTTTCCCTCTTACACTAGAAGCCCTCCTATATATCCTGAGTTCACAAAAAAATTTCTGACAGCCAACAGTGTTTTGCACTTCCTTGGCAATATTTCAGAATATCCAAGTATCCACACCCCCCCCTCAAGTTGTTGAGCCATATACTTCAAAGCATCCTTCAGAATTAATATGGTATATTTATTTTACAGGAACAGAGACTCAGGCCATGTAATCAGCTTTTATCAAAGGCAAAAGGAGAATTCTTGGTGAAAGCCAAGAGGTATTACATGGCTGGGATGGAGATACCACTGACAGGCAGGCATGGGCATTTCCAGGAGCACAGCTCGCTCTGGAAAAATTCATTTGAAATTCCAAGCAAATTTGCTAAATATAGCACCAGCTGATATCTAATTTAAGCTTATGAGGAATACCAGAGAAACATGTGCTTTGGAAAAACTAGTTCTTCTCACTCTTATTTTTTCAGCACACAAGTGCTCAAAGCCCTTCTGGACTTTTTAGAGCTTAGTACACAGACCCCTTCCATCAAACACTGTCCTTCCTTTTATTCTGCACATTTGTTTTGAGGTGAAAGAATGTTTATTTCAAAAATGTGTAAGTTTAGACAGCCAACCCAAAGCAAGGTAAGTAATCTTTCTCTGAGCTTTATTTGAGGAAGGAAGGCAGCAGCAGATGTTCATTTTACCACAAGTAAATGAATTGCTGTCACTTCCACAGTTGTCTCATCAGAAAAAAAGTGCACGTCCCATATCACCATACAATAAAAACATATGACCAGACAAATGAAAAAATGTGCCTTAGAGAACAGTCTGCATACCAAAGTACCCATGTCTGTGCAGGGACTGTTCCTGCCTTCTGAAGTTATTTCATAACAGGACGAGAATGACCTGTGCAGCAATCAGCATCCACAGTGAAAGAGCTGCAAAGTACCTCACCCTAATTTACTGCCTGCTCTCCCAGCAATTACAATCCTTCACATTCTGCTCTAAACTTCTGCCATAGTGCAAACCCAAACCCTCTTATCTTTGATTTAAAAACCTGAAATTTGACTCAATTTACTCTTCCTGCCTCCTGTCGTTGCTGTGAATGTGAGCTGGACCTCCTCAAATGGCTGAGCAGCCCCAGAGCCATGAACTCCCTTGTTCCTTGGGCTGCTGAGAGCAGTGCCCGGCTCCCCAGCAGGTGTCTGCCCACACCACAGACCTGCCAGTGCTGCCACAAACTCCCTCAGCTCCCATTTGTGTTTTCCCTATCCACGGCAGTCATGCAGCTGCTGCTCCCGGGCTGTGCCCCACTGGGTCACCCTGCAAACCCACACGTTGTCACGGCCCCAGCACAATGGGGACACTGAGGCTCTTGCCCCCCACCTTTCATCCTTGTTCTTTGCCTTTTTCCCCTGCTTCCCCCACTCAATGCAGCAAGGCAAGCCAAAAAAGCAATACAGCACGAAACAGTTGTATTTCACTTTGGTACATCCAGAAGAACTGGCAGAGGAGAATATGTTCATTTTGCAGTAAGCCCTGCCAATCTGTGTTAACCATGAAATGGTTTCATGCTGGAACACTAAAAGCACATTTATCCAAGATATATGTGCTTCATAAGAAGCAAAAATAAATTCATATCAATGCAAAGGTTTTTATTACAGACTGCAGAAAATGACCTGTCCTCCAAACATTACCATCCTGCCAGAGAGGTGTCAGAGTAGGCATTCATTACATGCTCTGGGTTTGGAGAGAAGGCTCACTGAAAGGTTGTCACATACATGCTGTTTTTTCAAGTATGAAATGAGCATCAGTGTTTAATTCTGAATTACATTAATTATGAGGTTATGCAATGATGGTTTCTCTGTATCTTTAAAAGTCAATTTTTAAAACTATTACTGTAGAGATGTTTTAAAACAAAACCATACGTTGCTTTTCCTGGCTTCCAAAAGATGTAAGAAACCACTTAAAAAGCACTAAAAACCACAACAATCTTATGTTCTTGATAAAAAAACCAAAAAGAAGAGCAAAAAGGCTTCTTCTTTTCTTATCTGCCTAAAGTACAGTACTGCTTCTTAAGTGAACTACTGTTAAACTGGATAACGGGAGAGCAGCCTGTGCATTACAACAAATCACCGTGATGAAGCCTTCCCCAACTGCTGTTAATATCTTGTGCAGTGCTCCAAACATAACATACTTCATGCTTCACTAAATTCATCCTTTCACAGCAGCGCCTTCATTTTAGTTGACCATAATCCTGTAAATCTTTCCCCCAAGCATACATGCTGACCTTTAGGCTACAAAAACTAAGAGTTTTGGATATTCAAGTCAACACTTCCAGAAATAACCTCCTACAGAAGAAAAACCAAGTGAAATTGGTGTTGAATGTTCTGCTATTGACAATATTCACGGTGGCATATGTACACATTTAATTACACCTACACACAACAATATGTACCTCCACATATTTCTATATATCAATCTCTCTATATATAAAAATTTAGCTTGTATTTATTTTCTGTATCTCTGATAGCCAATTAAACTGTATAAATGTAAGATTTCAGAAAGACAAAAATAAGGATGAACAAAGTCAGAGATGGGAAAAAAATTAAACTGCTTAAGTCCACCTTCAAAGAGCACCAGGGAGCAAGTTTAACATACATACCCAAAGTATTTTTAGTCACGGGTACAATTACACCAGGCTAAGTCCACCCAAAAGACAAAACCAGGGACCATGCACATCTTCTGCATTCCACACCACTTTCCTGTCTTACAACACTGTCAAATTTAATTTAATACTCTGAAGATTTTGCTTCCACATCCAACAGATGTTGGAAATTTAATGAAGCTTGTACTCTAGTGCAAAATATTATTGGGAAGCAAGAGTGGGGGTTTTGTCACCGTATTTTTTCTGTTAAATAAATTAATCCATGTTTTGACAGCCAAGTGTTGTAAAATTTGAATCTCCTTCCTCTTACATTGATGAAGCCACTGTGAGAGTTTTGCCACATTACTGAAATGTGGTTTTCCCCTGAACTACTGCAAATTGTTCTCCATCTTAAAGATCCCTACACATCACTTGCAATCCAGAAACAACCAAGAATTCTTTGAAGGTAGAAACTTGAAATTAGAAAATGAACACACTGCTGCTTTGTCAGCTGGAATCTGCTATGTTCATTCATACTATTTCATACTATGAATTACTGCAGATAAAAAGGTAATTATGAGGATGAAGCTTGGTAGAGCCAATTTTAGGCATAGCTTGATTAAAGATTTTTACAAGGCATTAGTACTTTGAGACAAAGGTATACAGAGTGGAATGTTTGTACAGGACCATCAGACAGTATCAGCAAGGACACTGGACACAAGATATTTTATTCTTAAGGTATAATCAGTGAATGCAGCACACACCACACACCACTGCCTCCCCTCCCACCCAGAAAAAGAAACAACCCCAAAACCAACTACAAATTCCAGCTTGCCTCTCTAAATTCTACATAATCCCTAAAGACTGTGAGGTACATCAGCAGCACTCTCTAAAGAAAGCTCCACAAGTAATACTGACAATTTTGAAATAATAAATACTGCAGTTAAATACTATTGTTTCTACGGTTATGAAGCAAAAGAAAAAAAAATCAAATAAGCAGACATACAAAGAAGTATGATACAAGGCTGGAAAGTCTGTTTTTTTTGCAAAGAGAAATCATTCTTCAGAAGTCTCACAAGCCTTCCAAAGAACCAGCGAGATTGTGTTTAAAAGTTATTCTGTTAATAAATACTTAGATTTAAAAAAACTTTTCATATTTATCCTTATAGAAATGGCTCTTTAAACAACTGAACGATGAAAGAAGATAAGGAAAAAGGTCCTCATGAGGGTACAAATTAAAGGATGAGGTGGATGGGGAAGGGAGAGGGAATAAAAAGTTTTCACAGTGGAGCAAAATAACTACTGCATTCCTTAAGGTTTTGCAGAGACATGTCCTCAGGATGACCTGGGAGGTGACAATGTTTGCAGACTGGTCTGGAACGTGACTGCAAAGCATCGCAGATGGATCTCATTATTCTGAGCAATAATGCAGCAGATGAACTCTAATATTAGTATGGCATGTGGGGAAAGAAACAGCCCTTGCTGTAACTATAGAAAGAGAAGCTCTAAATAGGCTATTTACACTCATGAAAGATTTTGGAGTCATTACAGATGGTTTCCTGAAAACTACATCCTAAACAATTGTTGAAAAGGCAAGACAATTATAAAAATCACTAGGAGAATAATGGAAAACTGAGGTGTCATTGTATCATTTATATTGCTGTTGGGCATTTATACCTGGAATAATCTAATCTAGACCCAATCTTCCCACTGCCAAAAGCACAAAAATATAATAAAGGTGCTAGGGCATGGAACTGTTTCCTTTTTAGAAAAGGCAATACTGACAACAAATTCTCCAGGAACATACTGACTACATATCTCACAGACAGCAAGAAGAAAATTAATGAAGAAAGACTGAATTCTGCTCCAGCAGATCAGTGCATGCTCTGAGCCACTCACCTAACATTTAACATAAACCAATCCCTAAACATTAGAGTTCCAAGTAGCAGGTAACTCTGGAACTCACTATCACATGAAGTTACAAAGGCCAAAAAGTATCAGTTAATTAAAAATATTGAATTCCCAAGGACAGGCCTATCTATTTTATTAAATACCATGGTCTGGTCCACGCACAAGCTTTGTTGAAGGATGTATTAAATCACCTGCACCTGAAAGCCACAAAGCATCATTCTACATTATTGTTTCCTTAGTAGATGGTACAAGACACTTTCAAAAACAGGTCATGGGCTAGACAGACTTGAAGAACTGACAAACTGATATAAAGTATTAGTCTGAAGAGCTTACAGAGACAGAGATGTCACCTCTCTCACATCATACAGAAAAGTGATTAGCTAGGGTAAAGAGAGGAACAAGAAAAATCTCAGGGAATGGGAGAAGTCTCCAGCTGTGGAAGTCCCAGGTAACAGAAGAGGTCACTGTTCTGCCCAAATGAAGCAACACCTAGCATTGCTAAGGAAAACAGTATGACATCATTCTTTTCCCAAAGCTCTTTTACTGCCTTCAAGGAAAGCAGTATTTATAAAGATAACAGAGTCACCATATACCATCCTCACCAGAGAAACATGAGGCAAGAAGTCCTAGTATCTGTATTTAGGAGTATCTCTTCATGTTCCTATTTCTCTAAATTCTTTACCTCAAATTCTCTCTATTTATATTCTTCAGATTGATAAAGATTCAGGAGATTAAGAAGAAATACTAAAAATTGTTATCTAATGATACTGAGAAAATACTCTAAACCATTATTAGATTGTGATTTAAAATTACTTACTCGATATTCCATACCATACTTTCTCCAGAGTGTGACTGAAGCCTTTAGAGAACGTTCATGGAATAGTAACATTTTCTGCAGTAGAAATGAAATTATTTTTGTAATCTACTAGGTGTAACTGTGTTTTAGCCACAACTGGAAAACAAAACAAATACCTAGAAGTGCATTAAGCACTGCATGCTTCAGAATTTAAATCTGCATTTGCTAAGCAAAAAGGTCTGCAGTAGCTGATCTGAGGGACAGGCTCTCCATTTTTTATAAAGTTTAATGTTTGAAATATCCCAGTGAAATCAGTCAGACAGAATCAGCTGAATTACCTTATTAGCTCAGCATGTTATTTCTCAAGTGAGGCAAAGATTTCACAGCCTTTAAAACAAAAATGCTGCTTAACACACATTACCAGGAAGTTATGCCATCTCTACTCACCCACTGAATGCTGCGACCAAACATTAAAAACTCATGCTGTCTCTTTTTTTGACAGACAAAAGTAGCATTTCCACAGGGAGGAAATGCGTGCAATGAAAATCACGCCTCTGTCTCAGAAGTCCAGAAGAGTCACACAATGGAGTGTGCATTTAATCTCAATTTAGTCCAAGCACCCCCATGACAGAAAGCATGGCCAATGAGAATTTATTATTCTCTGTTGGCAGCATACAGTGCTCAGTGGCTCAGTTAAGAAAAATGAAAAGCTCATCACTGTAAAATCTAGCATCTTCCTATCAAAGGTGGGCTCTTAATAGGCTCTGCAGAGATACAAACTATGCATCCAGGGCAAATTCACCTAAAACATTTTAAACATAATTACAGATTCATTTCATTTAAAGCAGGTCTGGGGAATCTGGAGATGAAAGAGACAACAGCCATTTTTAATACTTTCTGAACATTCCCAGACAGATATCCATCAGTGTATTAATGCTGAAGTTTAATGAGCCTATAAATTCAGTTCTGACCCAGCTTCATTGTCCTATAGAAAATCTATTCCATGAAAAATTACAATTTTCTAATACTGAAGTATTTGGATGAGTTCAAACACTTGATTTGATTAACAGTGTGGCAAATCCAAGCAAGTAAGGCTGGGATACAGGAAATGGGAGCAAGTGAGACACAAGGACTGACAGTTACTACTGCTGCCCCTTGAAACTGGGAATGAGGCAAAACCCAAATTTTTCTAGATCTAAAGAGATTAGCTGTGACTCTCCAACTGCTGATAGTTTATCAGTGCAATCTTCAGACTCATAAATTCTTTTATTGTTAAGACCTGCACATCCTATTTTTCAAGGTAGGTACACTGGCAATTTAGAGAAACCTTCCTATTGTCAACAGAAATTGTGGAACTCAATTTTGTTACATGTTTAAGTGAAAAGTCAACTCACTGAAACAGCTGGACTCCCAGAGAAACTTAAAATTGAGAAAAATCCAAGACTTTACCTTGCTACAAACACCAGCTGGAATCTTCAAGGAGGAAGTGCATGAACAAAACTCATGCATGCAGCACTGCTGACTGAGCAGTCAGATCAGGTACATTACCTTTCAGCTTCATTTCAGCTTCATTTTAAACCAATTAAGGTAATTCAAATCAGCATGAAATAAAGGTTACAGACAAGGCACGGTTTCCCTTCCTGGCCTAATGCTATCATTAATGGCACACTCTTAAATCTTCCTTCATGCTGCATTGGCTTTAGCAGATCAGTGTCTAATTGGCACCAGTTAACTGAGTTAACTGACTGGAGTGTAATTTGCTGTTATGAATTAATCAGTACTTCTTATTTATTCAGTTGAGAAACAGATTAAACTGTGTGAAAGTAACTTTCAAGGATACATTATGTGACTTCAGTGCATCAACATATGGAAAGACAGTTCACAAAAAATGTCCCAAGACAGTGTCTGTTTAACACATGCTAAATTACTCGTGCAAGTGACACGTCTCTGAGTACAAATTATACCCAAAATAGCTTTGCTAGGGGAGCAAAAAAGTAAATAACTATAAAACCTTGGTAAATTAAGGGAGTTACTGAACATCAGTTTTGCTCTTGCTTCATTTTAACAAAAGCAGAGATGGACCAAATGCTCCTCCTCTAGCTTGTGGGTCTAAAATACAGGACAGTGTAGTTAATAAATGCACATTTTAAAGACTGAGTTCATAATACTTTGCATATATCTGCAACTTTAAAAAATTTCAGGATGGGGATCCTGTTAATTGTTTAGTGAGTGCACTGTATTCACGTATCACAACAACAGCTGTGCACATTTGTAAACCCTCACACTGAAAAATCTGGACAATTGTTGGAGCCCAGGAATCTCACTCAGAGAAGAACTGGATCACAAAAATAGAGGAAAAGCAGTTTTTAAGTTGAAAGATATTAAATCACAGAGTGGGTCCCAACATGGTCAGAGAATAAATCTCAAAGACCAAATATTACAGAAAAATTCCTTTGGATTTGCTTCCAATAAGAGAAGCTCTGAAACAGTAACAAAAATTGACATACAGGATAAGGTAAGCTGGTCAATTAACTAAAACACCATAGGGAGAAAAACTGAGTCTGTTTTATGTAAACTCTGAAAAAAACGGCACAATGTTAATTGCACAACAACAGACTTTGCAGATCTTTTATTTGCACAACAAACTTGGACACAACAGTCAGCTTTACTCTAAATCCCTCTGCATTGCTGTATGGGCAACATCAGATTCAAAACAAAGAAATCCAACAGTCACCGTGCACTAAAACGTCTTAATCAGCATCCTAAATCAGCTTGTTTGTGCAGCTGGAACTTGCTGGTAAATGCAGAGCTTGGAAAACAAGCTCTGGTGAAGAAGCACAGAGCTATCACAAAGAATTAATAGCCACAACAAAAGATGTTACAAAGTAATCTAATTTATTACTCTCAAACTCCTCTGGAAACATGTAAAGGAAAAGCATTTGCTGTTGGAGAGCAGACATTTAAAGTCAGGATTAAAATTGCAAAACAAGGTAGAATGACATCACTTCAGAAAGGAAAAGAAAAATACTGCAAGCAGTTAAAAGTATATGAAGACTTTTGGAATAGCTAACTGACTTCCATTTGTACCATGAACAAGATCATATTAAATGATGATACAGAATTAATGTTCATTCTGATGTCAGAATAGCTCCCGTTTTTTTCCCAAAATCACTTTTTGTCAGAATCTCCTATTACTTAACACTGAACTAACAGGATGGCTGAAAACGTGCTCAGGCACATTTTAATCAATAATTCAGATCCTAAAAAAGAAAATATATTTTTCAGTCTCCATATGATCTGATATTAAGCCATTGTTTCACTCTGATATAGTGGCACGTTTTCTTGGCTAAGCATTTATCATGCAGGTGTTCTGACAGCAACTTTCTGCTGTTACCAACCTAACCTGGAATTCTTTTCCAGCTCATTGGTGAATTTTGTCAGTCTGCGAACTGCTACACAGATGCTTTCATTTCTTTTTTCAGTTATAATAAAGCACATCATTTGTGATTAGAGTGCTTGCATAATTATGCAGGAGAAAAATTTTCCATGCTTTCCATACTTCCCAAGTAATTTGACAACCTACCTTGTGTCCAGGTAGGACACAGGTCTATGGTCCAGGTCCAGGACTATGTCAACTAGAGTCAGCTGTCCTGGCTACTGAGATCACATTGAAGAGCTGCTTTAATATGACAGTTTTGCTTTAACAGCACTTGAAACAGAGCTGTATTTTAATTGCATCATAAATATACATATGACTTAGGATATCAACCAAGTTATTATTCACAGTTAAAAATATTTCTGCAATAAGAGAACCTTTAAGTAGACAAATTTATGCCTTACCTTGTGAAAGGCACTGATTTGCCAGAGCAACCTGTCCAGAGTGTAGATACAGATTAAGACGTGTGAAGATACCACTCAGAGATGGAATTGTAATGAAGCAGAAGGCAACACAAGCCTAAAGTAAATTATAAAAAATTTAATAAAACTCCTGTCTCAGAGTTATAAGAGTCTTTACTGATTTAAGACACAATTAGGAATCAAAATTGTAAATCAGTTTTGGAAGAGATTTTCAATACAAAGCAAATATTACGTGAAGCCCAAAATCAGCAATTTTAAATTTCTAATGAGTATTTCAATAATTATATTTTTTTATTGCTACAATTACTAGATAAGCTCAAAACTGACTCTCTATGACTAGCTCAGAGTTCCTCTCTCCTCAGGTAACCTTGCAGCTCAAGACCAAAAGCTAACTAGAAAAGCAGATTAGTGTTCTTAGGGAGAAACCATCTGCCCGAGTGGCCAGAGCAGGTGCCCTGTGTGTTCTGGGAGGAGGCAGACACAGACAGGTGCTGCAGCTGCAGACCTCTGGGCACAGCCAAAGCCCTGGATGGAGCAAGGAGCCCCCAGGCAGAGAGAGGCTGCCCAGTGTCTGCCCAGCCA
The DNA here is from genome assembly GCA_013400315.1 of Bombycilla garrulus. Classification (NCBI taxonomy): domain Eukaryota; kingdom Metazoa; phylum Chordata; class Aves; order Passeriformes; family Bombycillidae; genus Bombycilla; species Bombycilla garrulus. The sequence goes on from VXBU01014678.1 coordinate 253,408, forward strand.
CCCTGGGCTCAGGACACCACGCAGGTGCCATGAATTGGAGTCCACTGCACACACAAATAGCTTCCCACATGCAGATGGACACATCTTAGTTGCCACATTTCAGGTTAGAAGAAGGGAACACAAGCAACCTTGATATTCTGTGATGGCCTGTGCACAGTTCAAAGCACATCTGGTCATTTCTGTATAGACTCAGAGTCACTAAAGCTGAAAAGAGCACCTTATTTGAAATTCAAATCCATATTTCAGCATAGCAGCACTGATATTATGAGACAAATTTGAATATATTTTATACCCCGTCTCCCATTCTCTCTGTGACTGAGTTACATAGAAATTTGTCATTTTATTTCAAATATAATTTGAAAAGCTGAGCTTTCCAGAATTCACACAAACACCTCTCTGGTGAACCTTCCTTTGGAGAGGGAGTCAATCTTGCTGCTCTTTTTCAACACTATGCTGCTATTAGATGGTTTGGGTCTTTTTTCCTGAACAGCAACATTTGGCTTTAGAGAAGAAAGACTGCTCATAACAAGAAAAAATGGGATTACAAACAGTGTCAAAAATACTAACATACTGGTTTTGCAAAAATTATAAATTTAGATGGCAGCAGACAGTTGCATTATCTGCAAAGAAAGCAGGCTCAGAGTTTATTAGTCAGACCTACCCTGACAAATGCAGCAGTCTTTCTGGAATGATTTCCTTTCATCACCCTTCTGGTTTCCATTGCTAATTGGTTCACAGACTACACACACAAGACAAAAGCAAACCATTAAGAAAACTGTACAGCCTCAGTGGCAAATAACAATCTGCATGTTTTACTGCATGCATTTAGAGAATAACAAGTGTCCAAAGAGACCCTGACAAAGTGTGTCCCCACTGTACTATTTACTTTTTACTGGGAGAATTTTAGTGACTGTTCCTTAAAGCAAATATGACTCAATTTGTGAGAGTAGACTTGTTTTATTCAAGCCTTTAGCTTATCCTTTCCTTTCCAGCTACAGTGCTTTTACCTCCTTGCTAGCATAACAATCACGATTTCTAGCCAACACAGATTAAAAAACCCTAAAACAAAATAACAGAAGGGTTTAAGGGAAGATACAGTGTTGCAAAGGAATCAGATGCAGCTAATGCTCACCTGTGACTCAATACAGAAAAGAGACTAACCTTCCCAATCCCAGCAGGACTCTGCCTGGATCTGCAGCCAGACACAGTCTAATCTTTCCTAGATGGAGGATTATAGAAGAGGCAACCCAAATTCTGAATGGCACAGACGTGCCACTTATTTTATTATACATGAAATCTCTGGCAAGATAGCCTGTTTTTCTTTGTTGCAATGACACCATGCATGCCTGTCAAGCAAGAACTTCAGAGTGTTTATTGGGATAAAACCAGAGATGAGATCAAAGTTCACTTTATAAACACCTGATTAAAATACTTCAGACTTATTTTGCCATAGACCAATAATCTGAGCAGGGAACGGAAGAACTGCAAATATATCCCCATGTATTAGGGAAATGTAGATAAACTGTGGCTTACATGAATCAGCTGGACTAGAACAGGCTCCAGATTGCAAAACATTGACCTGGCTTCAACATAGAAACTCAGCTGTTGTTCAAAGTCACGGCCAAATGAAACCTATAAAAGAAAAATGTACCCTAAACTTTATCACTGTAGACCTTAAATATATGTAAAACTGCATGCAGATAAAGCACAGACATTTAAAAGTCAAAATCCCCATATATTGCTAAGGAGAAAACCCAGCAGTTACAACAAATAGCAGTCAGAGAATCTCTGTTCTTTTAGCTATCTGCAATACTTGAGCTTCAGGGAAACATGGAAATTTCACTGTATTGGTGTTTTGGGTTGTTGTTTTTTTTTTTGTCCATACTCCACATGATGGTCTACTTTACATATCAAGTATTTTTTCAAGAAAATAAATTTTAATCCTAGGTTTGTGAAGTGTTTTCAAAACTAGAACTCCTGATTCTTTATGGGAGAGACAAGGGCTTGGTTTTGATCATACTTAGAAAGCAAGACAAAAATCCCCAGAAAAACAGAAATAGATCTGTGAATCTTGTTCAGATTCCTCTAGTTTCTAGTTGATAATGGGCCTCCAACAGAAAATAGCATTTTTCCTAATTAGATAAACCAGTAAAAAAGCAGGTTTTCTTTGAGTTTGGTTAATAAATACATGCTTATATAGTATGGCAAAAGCCTGTAGCCTTGCATTCTGGCAGGAAAGAAGTCAAAAAACAACCTTTGTGTGAGAACAACCCTCTTCCAACGCTGTAGATTTAAAAAAGCCCAAGTGCTGTCAGCTGGAGTGTCTCAGCTGTCAATTAAAAGCAGAGCATGAGGAACAGTCTCCAGGCAGTCTATGTCTATGTATTCTACTGCAATTTTTTTAATAGAAGTAAAGGTTGCATTATTTATTATTTCCCAAGTCACATGCAAAAGAATTTTTTACAAAATTAGAATAAAATTTACATTTAATCCATACAGTGAAAGACCAAAGAAACTGCACCAGAAAACAAAGGATTGCTTCTCACAATTACAGACGTCTGTCTGTCTTTGCTTTTCCTCTATTTGTACAACTGCTGATTCTTGAATCTTAGTCTCAAGAAAACTTACCCAAAAATATAAATTTTTCCACCAAAAAGACTCACTGTAAGGATGACTAACAATTGCTTTTCCCTCCACATCTTAATGTGTGCTGGTTTAAATTCATAACTAGTCATTTTGCTGCTATGGGATTTTTTTGCCCCCTAAACCAGGGCTATCAAGACACATCAAATTCTGTTCAATGCAAGAAATCCTCCTAAAGGAAATTATACTACATTACACTGCATGTAAATTTTAATAAAGCAAATCTATATTAGAATATTAATTAGCAAATTAATACAGCTGAAGAAAAAGCAACCATCTAGAGTAAATCCACAGAAGTGCAACAAAGAACAAAGAGGACAAGTAGACATAGAGCCTGTCAGCTCCATGTGAAAGAAAAAAAACAGGCATTGAGAGTACGTGGATAGAGAATACAAAAAGCTTGAGCAACTCTCCTTAAAACACCCTGACATCTCAAAACCAACAGAGATCAAAAAAAGATTTAGTGGAATAAGAGTAAGGGATGAGTTAAAAACTAATTTCAAGACAAAGCACCTGAGGCTCTCCTGGGACTACTGATTTAGTGACACAAATTATCTTATTTCTAAATTAAGATAAACAGAGATAGAATAACAAAAAAGTTACACTTATTTTGTATTTCTGAAAGCTGGTATTGGTCCCATTTGGAACTTCCTACACACAAACCAGTGACCTCTCTGATGCTTCAGTTGCTGTTTAACTTTTAAATACATGCTCTGTATTTAAATACATGCTCTGTTTTACAGGAGATTCACACAACCAGCAGAAAATACAATTAAATAGACAACATGTTTACTTTAAACTTTCACCTTGCACCATATCAGCTTCAGCACTGTGTGACATTTCTTTGAACACAGACACACTTATTTCACTGAAATGCACTGCCTGTGGTCTTTAGTGGTCTTAAGCAAGTCAGAGACTGGGCTCTGATTCAGCCACACAGGAACCTGCTCCTCATGGGGGTGTCACAGAAATCCAAGCTCTAAGGTGCACTCAGCAGTTCCATACAGTTGTCACTCACCATTTTTATGAATCCATTTATCAGAGCTGCTAACATTCTTTTCTCATCCTCAAGTGTTAGTGCACTAGAAAAAAAAATTATTTGGTAAATTTTAGAATATTGTTTATCCTATTTATCTATAAAGGTTCAAATGATACATAATATTTTATAATTTTTTCTGTATAAAGTTAGTTTTAATGTGAATATCACCAAGTCAGTATGACCCAAACTAAATTCCAGATTTTAAAAAAGTAAACATTGCTGAGTGTCTTTAGATTCTCTAAGCAACTCAGACTTTGGCATGAGGAGAAGGAAGCTACGCTAATGTTTTTTATTGTAGCAAAGAAATGGCTTCAGTCTTGTGTTGCAACATCAGAACCTGAGTAAGAACTAAGCCTAAAAACCTAAAGAAATTCGCAAATCTATTCTTAGAAGAAAGTTATACTATTTAAGGAGTAAAGCTTTTGAAATACCTTTTAAATATTATACACTGTATAATATTAGCTTATTGTTTAGTTTGGGGTTTGTTTTGTTTAAGGTTTTTTTGTTTTAACTAACCTTGCCTCAGAATTTAAAAAATATGTAACTTCACATTGCCACCGTGCTGGTTTTCTCTATGTTTTAGTAAGAACTGAATTAAAATGATTTGTAAAAATTAGTTTCTTTTTTAAACTATCACAGATACCTATTCTACACCAAGAGTCCAAAATCTGATTTGAAACAGATTTACATCACATAAAAATCCATTCTCTCAAACCTGTTTCACTAACATTGGATGAATAAAAAGTTAAATTACAATTAAGTAACACAATTTAATCCCTTTACTATTATATGCTTGGCTCCAGCTTTGACCTTTAGTATATCAGTTACCAATTTCCAACTCAGACACCAGATGGGAAGAGAACAATGGTTTTACTATACAAATTCAGTAAGGGAGAAAGAAAACCTCAGCATGATTAGCTCATTAGTGCATTGCCAATCAAAAGAGTCAACTGATGGGCTTTGAAAGGCTCAGGAGGCTTGTAATGAGATCTCCAGGTCAATAATAGGTTTCCAGTTCAACTGGGAATCAGACCCCCACCAGTCTAAAGGCTGTTATCCCCCAACAGCTGTTACAGGGGTCAGCGAGCCCCACACAATGGGCTGGGAGTTTCCTGAACCAGGATGCAAAAACAGATGAAGGAGTTACTTAAAAATAACTGCAATTTAGAATGATTTACCAAGAGATGTACAACCATCTCAGGCTCAAGGAACTGCTGCTTTAAGGGATTTTAAAAGTCCCAGTAAACTATCAAATTGTTTTGGCAAAGCATCAGAGGAAGCACCAAATATGGATTGGTACAAACTGCTTTATTTTTTTTAATAAGCTGGTTTAGGTACAATATATTGTTCTATTTAAAGGCTGAAGTGGCTTTTAGTGCAACATACAGCCAAATAAGGTACTCTAACCCAAAATAAAGCACTCTAGCTGGTATAAATTGGAATTACATGCTAAATGTGACCTCTTTATTAACAATAAATCTTGCATTCATGTCCCATCAAGGATGAGAAAGTTTTAAGTTCCTTTGCAGCATCTGCCATACTAAGAGGCTCTGGGCTCAGAGTGGCAAAAGAGACTGTGCCCTTACAGTTCAACACAAACCAGAAGGAAAAAAAGGTTTGTCCTCTTGAGAGCTAGAATTTGCAGCATTGTGATCCTGGCTCTGTTTTCAATCAGATACAGATTCCAGTGTGATTTTTGCAAGTTACCTACAAACCACACTGCACAACTGCTACTGAAACAGTGAGGGTGCAGTAGGGCACAGGGAATCCCAAACAACCTCAGCTCTCAAAGTCAAGGGCAAAATGGAAGAGGAGGAATTAGGGGAAAGATATAGATGGGTCAACGGCTTCTCAGTTCTAAAATTCTTCAATTCTCCTGTTGAAGTTCCTAGAGATCTTCCAGGTATCCTTTTAAAGATTTCACACCCCTTTGTAATGCCTGAAAACAGTGACCCACAAAAAGGTATAATAAGTATGCAATCTGTGCTTTATGAGCTACACATTCACTTGAATCTCAGAAATAGCTTAGTATTCACTATAACTCAAAGATTATACTGGTTTCACTCTCAAAGTGTTTAGCAGATTGGATGGTAAAGTGTCTCTGCTTCACTGGAAAACTAAAAAAAACTGCTGCTACTTCCCTTTTAAAATTCAGCTTCAGTATACAGCAGTAATTAAAGAGCAAATGGTACGTGCCGCCACTTCACTGCACAGCTCTTCCCTCAGCACTAATTGGGATTCATGTCTTAATCCACCTTGAAACAAACAGCCCCAGAAACATGAAACCACATCAGGCAGCCCAACTTTGCATAAATTAGAGTTCTTAGAGAAGTTCATCTTACTTCACAGAATCATGCATCGTCTTACAGATATGCAGCAGAGCATTGAGTATAACAGGATCCTTTGTCGACTCCTGCTGATGCCTATAAAGTGTTTTAGAAAAAGTGATGAAAGATCCTCTCTGTCCAAAAGAAAAACAGTTACTAGAATAACACCCATTTAATGCAAAATTTCAATCACCAGCACCATGTGACACTGCACAAGTTTTAAATTTATTTGTGACCCAACAAACACCAACGATCACATGGTTAATATGTGCACAATTCCAATAAATGCCAGCCAAGAAATATTATCTTAATATACACAGCTGCATTGCCAAGCAAAGACTCTGACTCCTTCAGAGACACAGTAAGGTGGACATGTGATACATTTAGACAATCTAAGAACATCAAAACAAAACAATCCTGGATTTACCAAGATATAACAATTTCTCAGCTACTCAGGACCTGACAGGAAGGATCAGTGTCAGGTTTAGGTACAGGGGCACATGTGCAGAGCAGCTCCACTAAGATGATTAAGGGGCCTCATCTCCCATATGAGCAAAGCCAAGAGAGCTGGCCCTGTGTGCCCTAGGGGAGAGAAGGCTTGGGGGGCTCAGCAGTGAATATAAATACCTGAAGGAAAGGTGAAAATTAGGAAAATGTTTCAAGAAACCCTGTTAATTATTTGAAAAGAAAAGGACTGTTTGACTTTCAGAACAGTTTGAGAATATTTTTGGTTTTTAAGTTCATTTTCAACTGTAGCAATACTCTATTCTGTGCTGTCACAGCAACTGGAATATGAAATAAATTTCATATACCAACAAAGACAACAAAAAAAATAAAAAAGGTCAGAGAACAACTATTCTGTTAGCCCACAGCAAGTCAGCATCAACATAATTGCTTCAACTCAGCTTTCTTTGTGAACAATCAAACAGTCCATCAACAGATTTAAAAAACTGACACATTTTCCTTTTTCTTTCCCATAGCCTGGAACACCTTCACAAACTAAATAGCTGATATACTGACTCCTCTTCCCTAGCTATCTTGCAGTAAGTTTCTCAGAGTGCATTTTATTGCAACAGTCTCCACTTACTTAATAAAAGATTCCATGATGCACTTACAAACCTCCACTCTCACACTTTCCTTCTGGAACATATCCAGAAATGGCAAGAACTTCTCCTGAAAGTACAAATACATGAACAACTAAAATTAGGTATGCTACAAACAACACACTAAAACAATAAATATTTTAGATAAGCTTTATAAGCACAGCTAATTTAGGTAAAACTATTTTCATCTTTTTTGAAAACAGTAACTCATCTCAAAGGATGAAAAAGTGGAACTAATGGAAAAGGACTGAAAGATGTGTCAATTTATTGATCACAGAGATCCAGAAGGGAACACAAAATAAAGACCTGTTTGAATCAAATGTTGCATTTTATTTTTAAAAAGCAATCATATGCTTCAAACAGCTTAAGATCAAGACAAATTCAGACATCTGTGGGAAAAAAGGGTAAGATATCGTAAACAATTAAAATAGTCTATGCGGCACCAACAATTTCACATCTATCCAGAGCAAGTTAAGAAAGTCTAAAAACAAGGGTCTAGGTTGTTTAACATACTAAAATACTTCATTTCTGCATCATCTCAAGAATATAGTGAGGGTAAGTTTTTCAGAATTATCCAAGCAATATGTGAACAAGACTTGACTCCAAATCCACAGTATCAGTCTTGAGTTTCATTCTTCAATAGGTTTCTGTACTTCAACACATATAGTTTGCTGTCTTTGTTTCTATTCTTCTACCTCATATAACAATAACCTCATATTTCTACCTCTCTGAGCTCTCTGAGTTCCACTTTGTTTGAATGCTAAGTGTAAGTGCTATCAGAGGGTATGTTAAGTACCATAACACAGAAACAGCTACCATCAATTACATTAACACACACACACAAATAAATGGTATTTCATCTTCCATTTATTGCTGCTTATACCACAATAACAAACTTAGAGAATTTAACAGCCTAATGAAAAAAGTATAGAAAACTGGCACTGGAATAATAACTACTGAAGCAGTAAGCAGCAGAAAGCTCACAATATATTTCTGCACTTAGCTACTTGACAAAAAGTCCTTGCATTCTGTTAACTTGTAAACAATCTAAATATCCCAGTCAAGGTAAATTCTCTTGCATAAAAACTGCCAAATGGTTCTTCTTAAAAATTGATTAAACAGAACACCACTTACCACTGAAAAAAGCAGAGCAAAGTCATAGATGTAGGTAATAACTTTCTGAATAATTGACTGCAGCTAAAGGGGAGAAAAAGGAAAAGTTTAAAAAAGGGGAAAATTAGTGTAATATGAGTTAAATTCTGACTATTCACATCGGAGATTATTCTTCTTTAGTTATTCATAGAAAACTCTTTTGAAAGATGCATAATTTCTTTCCCCAGTGCAGGACAAACTATAGCTATGCTGTTCCTACACACTTTTCCTACATACCCTTCAGAACCTGTATTGAACAGAGCTGTGTCCAGGCTTTATTCGCTCTTCACTTTCATAGTTAAGCATGTTTTTTTTCAATTTAGAGCCTCCATGTCCTGCAGCTCTCTGCACTAAAAAAACTCAGCCAAACAAAGACAAAAACCCCAAACCAGCTTGCTACATCTTCTTTTGCAGGCACTTTTTCTATCCTCCAAGTAACCACAAAAACCTTCTCAACTAATCCATATCTCATTTGGCATTCAGTCTCAAGAACTGGGCACAATAATTCACTGAAGCCTTAACAATGCCAAGCAGAGATAGAGTATTTTATGGTTTACTTCTGTTTAAACAGCCTACCATAGTTGCTAATTTCCTTGAGCAAACACCACTGTTGATTTAAGAGTTAACTATTGCTACATCTAATTTACTTCTAAGTAAGTAAATCACTCAGGTTTAGCATTTCTCAGAATTAAAAGATTGATGTGCATGGAAAAAAAGGAGGAACAGATCACAACATTGGTGTTCCAAATTGTAGTTAGTGTTTAAAAATAATAATTTTGTTACAAGAGCTATCAGTAATGTTTAAGAATTAATTCCATTTAAGAAAATGCACATCAGTTTTTTACAGATTTGGCAAAATAAACTCTTTACCTGTGGGTAAGCATCTTCAAATGCTCGATCAGGAGTCATGTGTTTGATAACATCAGCCAGAACTGTATTGACCTCTCGCTTCTGTGCACCAAGAAACAAGGTTAAAGAATGAAATTGGCAGATAAATCAAGTCACTAAACACCAGTTGAGTAGGGTAATTTATTTCCATTTGGCAAAGCATCAGTTTTTTACAGAGCTCTAGTTAAACCAGGAACTTTAACCATAGCTCTTGTAAATCTTTACTTAAACTGATCCATCTGCCATTAAAACAAAAGGATAAGAAACATTCAGTGCTGTGGGGTAGTAAAGCTTCAAAGCTGCATCTTTTGTCCCCATTCATCTTTCATCAAAGGAAATACGTTTTTTCATTCCGACACATTTATACTGAATAGTCAAAGCCTTTCCATCTTTAATACCAGACTGCTAACACAACCACTTAGTCTGTATTAGAAGAATTCATAGGAAACAAAGTAATTTTCACCTACCGTAAAATGTCTGCATGTATACTCCACCCACACTTCAGCACAGTTGATATAATCCTAGAAATACATGTATCTTATGATTACTAATATTTGCAGGAGACTGTGAGAAATACAGTTGCAAAAATTACACTTAAAAGAACTAATTACTGTGTTATGATTCATGCACACCTAAAGATCTGCATGAACTCAAAAGTTGCATTAGTGTAATATGTAATGTTATGTAAAATTAAGTTATGCTTCAGCAGAGCTAAGAAAAGCGGGGATGATCCAAAAATATTACAGCCATCACTTTTTTTTTTGCAACTGTGTGTATTTAGGAAAGGTAAACAGTGTCAGGGTAAGCATATGCTTACTGAACAACTGGCTACAACTCTGCTCTAAACACAGAATCAGTAGTGAAACAGAATGGACAGTAACTCACCTGTGGGTTCTTCAGCTTTGTTATAACCTTCCAGGCTTCATTTAATATTTGAAGGCGATCATTTTCAGGAGGATCAGCCAATGCCAAGTTTAATCCCAGGGAGCGAAAGAGGAGATGCTGAAAGTTAATGAGAAATTTTTAATTAAAAGCAGACCATGCACGTCCATCCAAGACTGCTCTGGCAGGTACAATGTGCAGGAAGATTTTCAGACCAAACCACTAGAATAATTTAATTCAAGTGACACACAAGCTACGTGGGCAACTAAAAGCATAAAGACCTCTGTCAAAGGAAAAGAGTTGTTGTTGTTACAAATTAGATACAAAAAGTTACCTTTGGGAATCCAGACTCATCACACTCTTTAATCATGCCAATGAAGTCCATCGATCTCGCAGCAATAAACTCTGCTCTGAACGCCGACATGACTGAATTCAACAGCAAAGCACTGCAATGAACACAGCACAGATCAATAGAGCTCAACAGCAACTCAAATTTAGTAGTACCTGCATTTACATAAATCTGAACTTCTTAGACTAACAACTGTCCAGCATCTATGATAAATTTTAAAGAAAGAAAGAATAAGGAAAAAAAAGACACACAAACTGAGCCTGCTTTGATGAGGGTTAATAATGCATAAGCAAAACAAGAAAACATTAAGCCACCAGATAAGGAAAAGGTAACCCAGCCTCTAAAATGTTCTTCCACACAGGTGTTTTTGAAGCCACCATTTTAGCAGGAATTTACTAGACATATCAAGCAGACCAGGAGTAACTGACATTTAAAAACTTACTCCCAGTTTAACTACAGTTCAGAAGAATACTTAGGGAGGGCAAATCCATACTGAAATTTTTCTTAATGAACCATATTATATATGGTTTATAACAGCTGCATTTCTAGCAGCTGTATTGTTAGGATTAAAATTAATCCAAAGTCGTGGTCATATGAAAACTGGCAGTGACATATTTAGAATTTCTGATTAACCATTCAGACAGGTATTTACTATCAAGCCAAAGCCACAATGGAAGAGCGAACTCACTGCATCACTGTAACATCCCACCTATGAGTTAGCTCAAGAAGCTGCCTCATAAAACACTGTGCCCTTCTCTAGTCCCAAATAGTTTGAATACAGGGCAGTTTACCTTGAGGGAAATTCTATGGAGTGCTTAAAATAACCCAGCAGCTTCTGTGTTTCTGCCTGAGCCTTAGTGGTTCCATCACAATTCGACTGGAATGTGCATCTTATCATTAGACAAGCACTTCCAGTTCACTATGTCTGTGCTTTGCAATACAGAGAACAGGCTGTCACTTTTCACTTAGATGGCTGCAAAGTCATATACTGAATATACTGAGATTATTTAAAGATTTATGTACTGATGCCTCTTGCTTTGTAATAACTTGACAGTCATGAGAAGACACAAAAACACAACTCCACTTTGAAAGAAGACTACTGTTTTAAACTGGATTACTCAACTTCTCAATGAAAAAGACACGTCCCAAAAAACATTTCTTTCAAAAGAAAAACTCACTATACTCAACATTTTATCCTTCCTTCAAAGAGCAAACAGGAACAAAGAGGAAGAACCTAGTCCATCTTTACAGTGAAAAATGCTGGAGGACCCACCACATGACTCATACAATGACATCAGCCCATTGTGAGCAGCTCTGCCCAGGGGGAGGAGCCAAGCATTCCCACTGGGATATAATCTGGGCATTTGGACAGAACAGGCATCTGCCTTCTACTGGATTCCCAGAGGAGCAGCCTTCTCTCCCACTGGATTCCCAGAGGAAGGACCAGACCCTTCAACATCACCATTGGACCATTGGAAGAAAACTCTGCCCTTCTACAGGGTCTCTGCCTCAGCAGAACCATCTGTCACTCCAGGAGCACTACTGGAGCCACCATTCCAACTGGACTGCTACNTGCACAAAGACTTCTAGGAGACATTTGAGATACTAAATTTAATGTTGAAAAAAGCAATTCCCAAAGTATTACCACCTTCCAAAGGTTGCCAGCAGGTTTACAACTTCCCTTGCTGAATGCATATATGGCCAGACAGTAGCCAGTGGAGGACAGGGGAAAGGAAGGGGAGGAAAACCCAGAAAAGTGAAGCAAAACCAGGAATCTGAGACATGGCTGATGGCAAACACATTAGATGTCCTAAACTTTGGCTTAGGAGCCAGAATGCAGCAACCAAGTTAAACTAATTAACTTTGGCTTGACAAGCAATGTACCATATTTTAGAATTAATCTCTGGAAAATAGATGTTCATAATCATGATTTAGTAAGCTACTGGGAGAATGAAAGCTGCGCCGTGGATTCCAACTGTTTACAAAAGAGAGAGAGAGAGAACATTATTCCAGGGACTCAGGGGTGCTCATTACAGACTCCTGTCTTCTACACTCTCCAACACTTACTTGTTCCCCAACTTTTTGCATCTTTCCATCATCTCCGTAAGCAGAACCTGGAAAAAATACATATTAAAATTAGTAAATAAAGACTCTGGAAATACGTTCAGCTTTAATTACTGTACTGAAATCTACTGAAAGCTTTTTTAATTACCTCTCCAATACATTCCAATAGTACTGTTTTACCCTATATTTACAGCACAAGAAACCAGTGGTGGAGCTAAACATCAAACACATCTTCTGGAATAGGTATAGCAGCATTTCAATCAAAACTGCCATTTTATGGAAGTCAAATCTGCAGTCCTTCATCCATGCCATTACTCCAGGTAATCACTATTTGCCAGACAGGTCAGTTATCTCTGGCAGGAGAGGTGAAAACTCTGCCAGACTGACAGAGATTAAAAAAAGCCTGTTCACTATACTAAGCTACAGTTTAGTCAAATCATTTGTATATCTGTATGGTAGAAGAAACTGATGAATTCAAGAAATAAAGGTTCAACCATCTAAAGGACAGCAAGAAACAAACAGGAATACTCTCCTACAAACTTGAAGTGGTCACACTTGAGCTTTGTGGAAGAAACACTCTTCCTGTACAAAAGAGAGCATCACACAGTTCTAGGCAGGCTCTTTTTGCTCGCCTTCACACTCATGTAAAAACTGACTCAGGGGTGGTTTTTTTAGTAGGCAAAATTAACCCTTCACCACAACACTTCCTTTAGTATTGAGCATTATCATGTTCACTTACATCTGGAGCATGGTATGCAATACACTGTAAAATCCAGTCTATAGCAGGAGAATATAGGGTCAAATACAAAGGGATCTCCACACATTGCACCACCAGTTGGTTCTGAACTGTATCCCCGTGAATCTGTTGAAACAAGAGAGAAAAATACGTTGCTGTGAAAAAGTATTTAATGGGAGATATGATAAACTGGTCAAAGTTTGCATATGAATGGAAATGACAACAGATGGTGGTATCACAAAGGTACAGATATTCTGAAGCATTCCTTGCAAGCTGGGGGAAAAATTATCAAGCTCCCAAGATATATTATTCAAGTCTGGAAATATGCTGAATAGAGCAGTTTCAACTTACCAGAATGCATGTAAAGTTTCCCATACTATATCTGCATACAGGAACACTCCTAAATCTAGATTTGAGAATGCCTAAGATCTTTTTAAAGTATGTGGCAGTTTGATTAAGGAGTGTATTTATCTGATTTTACAAATAAAACACTTATTTGCTTACTTGTTTAAATGTTAGGAGAAAGTCAAAAAAATTTTTGTTCAGGCTTTCTTTGAGTTGTGGTGCCACTTCCATCCCAACCTGTATTGAAAGAAAAAGATTTTATCAGCATCTATCAATTCTCATTCAAAGTGAGATAAAAATGCATTTGCTGAAGGAATACACCCAAGTCACACACATCAAATCAACAAACAGCATTGAATCATATGCTTTTGACTGATTATTTCCTTGCTTACTATTATAGTCATATCCAGTAACAACTACCCTGAGGTAGTTACAGCTGCTCTTAAACATGATACTAACATCAGCTCCAAGAGTGTGTAAGCACTGAGGAAATCTACTCCAGTGCACTGCAACAGCCTACAGAGCACACAAAATTATTCTTACTTATTACAAACACCTAAAGAGAGATTCCCCATTTGTAAAACAGAAGAGATATTTTTTGTCTGTTCATTGAAAGAGAAAGGCTGCTGACGACTTGAGATGAAAGCAGTAGCTCCTTGAAGCAGAGGCAGCAGTGGCTGCAGTAAATCTTTGATACAGATCAGAGGAGGTAAATGACAGCCTACCCTGCAAAGGTATGCTCTGGCATAGACTGCAACCAGTGGATCTCCAATTCCTCTAATCATAGATGTTAACCGTGGGAGACATTCCGAAATGCCCCTGTTTTTATCAGAAATGAAAATGAGCTTCAACAGGCAATAACAGAATTTATCACCTACAGATAACTTCAGTAGCTGTCTTGTAAACGAACAATTGAACCTGAGCGATAGCAATATCTATCAAAGGAAAAGGATACCAGCACAAGAGTTTATTTCATAAGTAAAATTTTCTATGTACAGTAATACATATACTATATTCAAATTGCAGTATTTGCTATTCAGAGCAAGACATATGAAACTAAAGAACTCCTCCTCTAGCTTGGAGAACAGCAGAGCTATGGAAAAGCTGTAACTCAGTGTACAGAAAGCAGATGCTTAAAGCAGAACTGGCAGCACTCCTTCCATGTCTCGTTTTCCCACAGGTCCTTTGTGACAGAGCTGTACTAGTACCTGGATATGAGGCTCACCAATTCCAGTAAAAGAACTGCTTTTTAGGGATAATAAAGTTGTCAGTATAACAGCAATTTGGCTTCCAGCACTCATTTCAAAATGAAGAAGGACAATTACAAAGGAAGGAACATTTTCTGCTCAGCAGCTGGCACTGTTTGGTAACACATTAAACTTATACCAAAGTTTTCAACAGATAGTGCTCTTAAATTATTTCTCCTACTCTGTCTTTCCCAGTATGCCATCAATATTTTCCTTTCAGTTTTCTATCCTGTCTTTTTTCTCCACTCCTCATGTCAACAATATTCCTTCCTCTCCACCACCAGAAGCCACTGGTTTTCAATCTGCATTGGGATTTGTGACACCTGAGATCACATTTGTAAATACATTTGAAAACTGAGAGCACTGTTGTATTTCAAAGTATATCATAGTTCACCTTTAATTTTTTCATGGTATTCTCATTAAAAATTCCAAAACCTCTCTGTACTGCTTCTTCTCAGTTCTGCTAAGACCCTACCCACCATTAATCACAGACCTCTCATGCTCAATTCATTGAATTAGTTCCTAAGTCTGCCCATTCACTTTTTTCCCATACTTAACATTATTCTTACGTTTTGGAGAGGAACTTATTGCACTTGAGTATTGCTGCTTCCACGTAACTAAATTGAAGCCAAGTTAAGGAACAAAACTAAGATGCACACCATTGAAAAACCTGAAGCAAACATACACCAAATATTCAGCAAACTATTTTAAGGCCTTCTGTAACTAATGTCACCACACTTTGCTGATTTTTACAATTTATCTACAAGATTTTGTTTAGAAATTTTTCATACATCGCCTCTACTTTGTCACTGCCCAACTGCTCAGAGCCAATAACTAAGCATTCAGTTTACTATGAAATATGACTCAAAAGCACAATCAAAACATACAGCCTGAAATAAACAAAACAAAGCCAGTACTGACATCAGATCCTGTCGGTGTTATTGAAACAAACATGTTCACGTTTGGAAAAATCTACAAAAAGCCTGCAGATACATTCTGAGGGTCTCATTTGACAAGGATACAATCTGGGAATGAGTTCTCTGATTGAAGCAATCTTGAAAAACCAGTTTAAGCAAGTTTCTTTAGCCGTATCATTAACACTCTCTGGAGAAAAGTTATCTGGGAAAAAATAAACAACCCAGAAATAGTTACATTCTTTCTGGAAACAAATTACTTTTCATGTTAGGTTTAAAACTGTATTCTTTTTCCATTCATCAAGAAATAAAATGCACAATAATAAAATAGGCAAAACATTTGCTTCCCAGCGCTCCTGAGCAGCAATCAGAGATGAGAACAAAAAAAGAAAAGGTAACAATCTTGTAGTAAATAATACTTCAGAACCTGAATTCAAGCACTTGGAGCTCATCTCAGAGCTGCTACTGAGAAATCCAATCTCTGCTCTTCCAAAACCAGAAATTGTAAAAAAAGAAAATACAGAGAATGTGTAACAAGAGTGCGTATATAAATCTGTAATGACTAGAGAATATACTAGAGAATATACTAGAGATTTAAACACTCAAACTGTTTATTTTAAAAGGCTAATATTAATTTTAAATACTACTATTCCAAGAAGTAGGAAATACTGAACATGGATAGAAACCTTGTTTCTGTACACTAAACACTGAACACATCCTCTTACAAACTCCTTGTGAAACCATTTAAAACACCAGTGCTCTCCCACTCCCACCTCCAGGCGAGAAGCTCCACAAGAAAGTTTCCAACTTCCAACATGAGAGAAGCCACATGTTAGAACTTTTTGCACTCAGTATCTTTCTCATCTCAGACCTCAGGAGTTCTCAGTGAATTTGGTTTCACTTGGTTCCCAAGACACAAGCTCAGAGGTTGAGCCTGAAATCCCCAAAGGTTCACATGCACAGTCAGCACAGCAGAGATTTTCCTTCTCCCTCCCACTTATAGAGCTGCTTGGGAAATTGCCACCAGCAATGTCTCTGGCAGCTGTACAGCTGCAGCAGGAGCTCAGCTCTCCAGAACAGAGGTGACTGTGCCCAGAAATCACAATGTGCTATGGGAACTGCCTGCCTTCATTCATGTTTGTAATAGCAGTTTGCCAAACTTGCAACAACCAAATTTATCCTATTTTCTCTAGGTTCATTTCGAGTTCCAGTTTTTGTTGGTTTCAAGTTTACAACTCCAATCCTATGGATTCAACTGCAAACTAATGGTACTGCTCAACTACCAACTACAGAATATTTCATCTTGCAAGGATGTGCACCTAATGCACTCCAAATTGCAAGGAAATGACTGTGTTTTCCATGGAATGTTTCAATGTCTTGTTAAAGAAGTTCTTTCACCTGAAATGTCAAATTAGATTTTTACATTGTGTTGGAACTTCAACTGAAAAAAAGAAAGCCCAAGTTAGAAAGGTTATGCTAGAAGCAACTTCCTGCTTCCAAAATTCTTCTTTTATTACAGCAAAACTGTCAAGCTTCCAGTGTAGCAATAAAAACATCTATTTACCAAAAACTGAGACTCTCAGCTTTGTTACATTTCTACCACTAACTTTAAGCTAGTAAACTGTAGTACTTTCAGAAGAGAGCATATGCTAAGACAAAAAAGGAAAAAAAAGTCTTCCTTCATCTAATTTGGCCACTCCTGATTAATTCTCCCACCCCCTAATAAACTCTGTATTAGAGAACTTATACAATTCTTTGTGATTTTGAGTCTCAGGAAGACCCAGTTTACATTTAGTAACAGCAGAGCCAGAAGCACAATTGATTATATCTTTGGTATATCCTTCACAATTAAAATGTAATCTTGCATGAACACTGTGAATAGTGGAAGCTGAAAGCAATGGATTCTACTCTGTTAAAAACTAAAAGCTACTAGATTCAAATCAGAACCTTTTCTATAGGAGATAGAGTAGCAATGGTCCGGTTTAACTTTCCTCAAGGTTGGACAAGATATTTTTCGGGAGCACAGTGGAAACAAACACGAAGTTACCTGGCAGAGAGACTCGGTTATCCATGCACATTGACAGAATTCTTTCATACACCAGTTTCCCTGGTTAAAAAAGAAAAAAGAATAATTTAAAAAAATCAAAACTAATTAACAAATTGTAAAACACAAAATGCTGTACAAAGGTTCCTTTTCCAACACAAATGAATTTAGATGTAGAAAACTTCCTAGAACACTGACATTTTGCTGCCCTCTAGTGAGGCTGAAATGTTCAGAGTGATTTAGCAATTCTCACACTATAAATTCTCACACTATATTCTCTGGCTCCCTTAAGTGCAAAGGTAACACACAGGTCAGATTTCTCCCAGGCCAGGAAAGGACAGCTGGTGTCCTGACTTTGCTGAGTTTGGATATTATGTTATCTCCAGCAGCTTTCAGCAAGTAGGAAGGAGCACAAAGAGGAAGCACGACCTGAAAAAACAATTGGATCTCTGTCGTAGCATATCCTGCTGGCACCAAAATACCTTCAACTTTGAATACCATTGTAAATCTTTTCCATAACATGGCAGAAAAATAAGAGAGTCACATGAAGTGGATGTCAATTCCACTTACAAATTTAAAAATATATTTAAAAAATCAATAACTACATTCTGATCATCCCATAGCTTCTATTCAGCCAAAGAAAACTGACTTATATTCTTCAAATACAAAAAAATGAAATATTGAGTCAAAAGGCTGCCAAAATCTAAAACATTTTTATAATGACAGAGTGTTTTAAACTTCAAAATGCAGAGATCATGATTTTTCCTAACATTTTGTCCTAGATATTCATTCATGAATACATAAAGCACAGAATCACAAAATGAAATATTTTTATCTTAAGGACTTTGCTCTTAGAAGATTTTTTACAATTTTATACCATGTTTACCACGTTTCCAAACGTTTATGTTGGAAATATTCCGTGTTAAAAC
This sequence comes from Bombycilla garrulus, assembly GCA_013400315.1. Taxonomy (NCBI): domain Eukaryota; kingdom Metazoa; phylum Chordata; class Aves; order Passeriformes; family Bombycillidae; genus Bombycilla; species Bombycilla garrulus. The sequence goes on from VXBU01014678.1 coordinate 272,070, forward strand.
TAAGAATAATTTCAGTCCTTTTTGGATAACTTTGATGCTTTCTAACATTACAAAAAATTAATCTTATTAACAATTGTGTACTAAGTCTGGCAGAGTAGATACTTACCAAAAGTATCAAGGATATCTGTAATTAAAACAAATTTACTTGGATAAAACTGGATTACTGTTGTGTCTGAAAGAAGCTTAGAACACTAGAAGAAGAAAAAAAAAATACAGAAACGTTTTTAGAGGTCAATGCAAGTTTGTGTTTTCACTCCAGAAAAGCTGGAACGGATGAATATCCACAGATGGAAAGAGCCAGTATGAACTATGGAGCCAAAAGCACAAGGACATCTAACATAACAGACCATGTTGCTTGTTGTAATTTTCAGGTTATTCTTCATTTCCAAAGCTATACAGACCTGTTTTCCTTTATACAGAGTTTCAGCTGACCATGAAGATCTGAGCACTTGTTCAGACAAGACAAATTCTCTCCCAGACAAAGCATTAAAAGGCACTTCTTCTCTAAAATCACTTCTTTTAAGGATGCTGTTCAGTTTTTCACCATCTCTCTAAGCATCCATTTCAAACATAAAATGTAATATAGATTAAATTAAGAAACAATTTTAAAAGTGTAGTTAATGAACTTTCCAATGCATTTTTGCAGCTCACATAACTATTTCAAACATTCTGGAAAAAGACTGAGCCACACTCAGCTCCAGGGAGGACTCTGTAATCAATCACCACCCACTGGGACACAACCTGACCATGGCATTTGGACTACAATAATGGCTGGTACAAAGTCATATTTGAAAATGTATTAGCCATTTAGTTCTACTCTCATTGGATGTTCAGGCCAGGAAGGAACATGGCCATTGATTGTATGAATTCAGAATACACACTGAGAAATTAAGATATTTCTAATACTTAATTAAGCTATATTTTGTTTTCCAAGATTAAACTGGAGAACTGGAGTCAAAAACTTTGGGAGAAGGTTACTCACATAAAAAACAGCTTCTACCAAAAAAAAAAAAAAAAAAAAGGTGAATGACCGACTGGGGAGAGAAATCCACCTCTTCCTTGCTTAAGCCAAATGTGGCCTCTGGCCCCGAGTCTTCTCTGGTCTCTAAGACTGACAATATTTTCTATGAGCTCCATTCCTTCTCTCTCTTCACCTGGAGACAATTCTTCAATCTCAGCGGAATAAATAAAGTTTAAACTTCTGTTACATTTGTAATGTAATGTTACATTACATCCAGGAAGCAATCCAATACCTCACAAGACTGTTCTGTTTAAAGAAGGAATTCATAACATTTGAACATGCTTAAACCAGGAGCACACTTAGTATTTTTACTTTACTCATCAGGGTAACTTTCAGAGCGCACCACATGTGAGAGTATTCACATCCCACGGCCAAAGCAGAATCTTCCCTGCTGTGTGCTAAGTCAGCCACCTTCAAAGAAAGGTAGCTCAGTAGCTGTTTTGGTTCCTGGTTTATGTTCCTACACGTAGCACAAACACTTAATTACCACTTTTCTTAGAGCTCACACACATAATCAACTTACTTCAGCTTACTCTAAGTAGCTTAGCATACTCCATCTTGACAAGTAAAGTATCTTGCAAAAAGGCACTTGAGGAATCATAGAATCACCTAGGTCAGAAAAGACCTTCAAGACTGTTGAGTCCAACCTTTAGTCCCTCACTGCCAAGATCACCAATAAAAATTATCCTCAAGTGCCACATCTACACATCTTTTAAATAGCTCCAAGGATGGTGATGCCACCACTGCCCTGGGCAGACTGGTCCAGTGATTGAGAACCCTTTTGCTGAAGAAATTTTCCTAACCAGAAACCAAACTCACTGCTCCTACTGCATACTAACCAGCCCGTAACAATAATGACTGCCTATGTATATAACCACAGCCTGATACCAAGAGAACTGCTCAGCTCTTTCTGAGCATACAGCACTCTGCAGGAAGAAGCACAAGTAAAGTTCAGTGAGGGTTCTACCCTATTCTGCTTTATAATTACAGAATTATTGTCCTTCATGAAACTTCTAAATTCATTAATTACACAAATACCTACTTCATTCTTAGCCAGTCCTTCAATTTGTGATAAGCATCTGCAGCATTAAGTGCTAAGTGAACAACACTTTAGCAGAGATAAACACATTCAACTTTGGTACCACTCTCCAAAAAGGAAGCACTGGACCCCATGTTAGAAACTGTATTATTTCAAATTTGTTTGTGAACCAGTTGCAAAACAACATATGAAAGTATCAATGCATAGATTATCACACACACATATAAATATTTACACACAAAGCACTGTAAGTACAATACAGCTGCTTTTCTTCTCACCCAAAGAAAATATTCACACTTCATAATCCTATATATGGATTTTTTTAAAATAACAATAATAGTGCTGATTTCATAGTATTACAGTAGTACATTAGTCACCCTAGGTCACATATAATTGTTTGATCTCACTTCATTAATGTTTCATTTCCTTTTTTGTCTTTACCACAATTTAAGATGAAATTACTTCAAGCAGTTTTCACAGAGCATCAGAAATGACCAGAAAAAATCCTGACTTTATATAACCCCACTGGATGACTATGAGCATTACATCAGTTTTACAGCTTTTAAGGATGTCATTATCTCATCTGTCCTCTGCTGCACTCTGCCTCTGGCCTTTTTTAAAGGCCAAGCCAAACAAAAGAGCATTTAACTGTCCTATTTCCCCATGCCCTCCTCAAAGCACATCACCCCAAATGACCCAAAGGAAGACTGTGAACAAGTTCTCAAACAAACAAACAAATGAAAACAAACCCCATACACACAATTTTAAAAGTCTGGAGCTGTTTTTTGTAGCTTGCTAAGGTCCTAAATCCCTTTATTAAATTGCCCTATTTAATTTGGATGGGTAAAATAGCTGATGTTCAAAAAGCCATTCTGGTATTATTAGTAGGGAGCAAGGGGCTGAAGGGGAAGAGGACAGGAAAAGAAATTACATGTCCTACAAAGAGCTGATTATCACTACATTCTATTTGTTCTAACTATCCTTAAGCAGGTAAAATTTGTCATCTGGTGACTCATCGAGAATTCCATCCCACATAACCCAGTCAAAACCAATACATAAAACAAACATGAAAATCCAGCTACTGTCAGAAGTCATAAAACCCTGGAAGAAATGTGTTTCAGAGAAGAACAAAATAAAATAATAGGAAAACAGTAGAAAGCCTTCTTTTCCCAAGAAGGAAACTGGACAAGTTATATCATCAAACTCCCTGGTTCTGCATAGAACAAAAACATAAAACTGACCTGGATGACTATTTTCAGAGCTTTTACTTTCTGATCAGAGGACCATGCATCCTTTAAAGACTGGTTCAGTTCTTCAATTCGGTTCATGTAATCCTGCTGAGTCAAATTCAACAGCTCTTTCTGTGATCCCTGGCAAGAAAACATAAATCCACTTAATAAGAGCAGGAAGGAAGGAAGGAGAGTGCTGTTATTATAGACTCAAATCACCATGTTGTGGGGGAGAATCATACAAAATTTATTACAACTTCCCTTCAGGTCTTAGGAAAGTAGGTTATGAAACATCTCACCTTTGCATAGTAAAATACTGCAGCTTGAGAAATAACTTCAGTACTCAGTATTTTTATCAAGCTCATAATTGTAACTTAAATTAAACTCAGGTAAACATATGCAGCTTCTGCAACAGGGGCAACCAGAATTATCAGATGTTAAGATCACAGGGCTCCACAAAGTTTTACAGCCGTAAGAAGGTAAATCAACAGCAATAGATCAATCACAATTTCCAAATCACACTTTCTAGTGATACAAAAATTTGATTCTGCCTGAATCCTGTAACAATAATGATTAAAATTACTAGAGAATTCCCTCAGAAAGTACATATTTATCTAAACACTGCATTTGCAGAATCAGGACCTTTTCAAAAGGTTTCACAAAAGATTTTTATTTCACAAATTCCTTTCACTGTTATAATGATGCTGTAATTCATCAGAAAACTTTCTCACCTCTTCCAGATCATCCAGTTCTTCTAACCTTGTCCTCACTTTTTCAGAAACTGCTGAACCAGTAGTTGTGGCTTTTCCTGCGAAGAATTACAGATTTAATTTTCTTTAACATTTAAACACTGGGAATTCTAAAGAGAAACAAACCTGAAGGAGCCTGACATGGACCACTGAGCTTCTGTGACAGAAGACAAGTGGTTTGATTCATTTAGTGACTATTCCTGAAGACACACATCTAAACATACCTACAGTGAATTCACTTTGAACAAGGGCAATGACAAGGAAGCAAAATTGAATAGAAGTGAATTTTCCTGCACGTTTTACTGGTAAGAAAAGAAACATCAGAACCATAGGATAATTAAGAACAGAAAAGCTCTAGGGAGGTCTGTGTCCAACTCTCCTCCTCAAAACAGGTCCAATTCTGAAGCTGTAATAGCTGCACAGGGTTATACCCAGCCAATTTAACCATATCTAAGGATACAGGTGTCACACACTGCCTGAACATCCAGTTTCAGTGTTTGACCATTCTCATTACAAAAAAGTATTTTATATATTTGTAGATGCTGAAATGCTGCATATTTATTCATATATAAAAATCTTGATTTACTATGCTATGATTACTTAGCCCAGATTCTCTTTGCTAGAAAACATGGTAAATATTTAACATCTGGTTCTTTTTTAAACACCCAGCATACAGCTGAAATCACTTCACTTTCAAGTAAAGAGAATAACTGAACAAGTTCCCAAAGGACTTGTTTGCTTTTCTTCCAGCTAGCAGAAGAGCTGATAAACAGGATCCTCAAAACATGATTGCTCAGGTTAAACGGAAGCAAGTTTTAAGCTACAGTAGAAGGCAGTGCAGTGAAATAATCACAGATTCATTAGCCCACAGGAATAAAAGAAAACGTGATTGGGTGGCTTATTTTCCATAATTATTTTAAACAAACATCCAGATGTCTTATCCACAAAAAAGAAAGAACCATGATGTCAGAATGGGGAGGCAGGAAAACTGATTTCAACAATTCTTGACAACAAACCTGCCACTGTACCCTGCCTCAAGAAAACTCTGTTACCAGTAAAGAAAGTGCTCACCTTTTTCAGATCCCATGTATAGATTCTGTGAGGAAGCAGAAAAAGCAGACTGTTAGAAAACATGTACTCACTACCATCCCAAGAATGCATAGGTAATTACACTGCTAATTAATGCTCTAATTTCAGAACTAGATGCAAGACCAGAAGTTATTTGCACCGTTACAAAAAGACAAAGTGATGGCTTCTAAGTATCAAAAGGCTTGGACTCAGCTCTGAAACAATCTTTACAAGTGAGAGCTTGTGATTCAGGCTTTTACAACATTAAAACTGAAATTTAGAGGACCAGTATTGACCCATAAAAGAATTATAAACCAGAAAATTCCAAAATCCATTAAAGGTCTAGTACAAATTAAAGAAAAAAAAAACTGTGTGGCAGCCACCACTTACAATAGAAAGCTTCTCTGTTGTTGTGTATCTAGCAAGGATTTCACCACGTTTGCTTGACCAGGGTTCAAAGTCACTTCCTACAGCTGAGCTCTCATCTTTATCTCGTTTCCTTCGTGCACCATCCTATGACAGGAGTACAAGTGAAAAAGTTAAATACAGATCTGGAAAAAGAAGAGAAGGCTGAAAAAGGTCAACTTAATGTTCCAAGTGATAGCTGACCCTTTCAAAAATTACAATATATTTTAAAAATCCATGTTTAAATAAATATGCAAACACAAACCAGACAAGAAAGGGTAAATAAAAAAGCATATTCTACTAATATGGTGTATTTCCCATATTAACCTCTTCACTGGTGAGACAATACATTTTACCAGGCTTGGCTGGATGGTTTTGGTTTGGTTTGATTTTACTTAGTTGAGATAACTGTCCCCAGAGTTACCACGGGAAGAGAAGTAGTCACAGGATCTGCAGCTGCTGCAAACAGTGACAAGGGATCAGTGCCATCCAACACACTGCTCAGGGGGTCCATCACAGAACTGGAGGAAGAGGAGGAGGTAGAAGAAGTACTTCCCTTCCGGGTCATCTTCTTTGTCTTGGATTCAGTAACCTAAAGAAAAAATTCAGAACTATTAAACAAAAAGGCTCACTCTCCCCTCACTTTTCTTTAATAAATCATCAAAGTACATGCTACATAAATTGTGCTGTTGCAATGAAAGCAAGCAGACATCAAACAAACTCTTTGGATTGAGCACCAGCACTTAAGCTGAAGCCTCCCCTTTTTCCTGAATCTGGAGACACTCACTCTTCAGCAGCATTACCACTGCTTTCTCTCTCCTTCCAAATCTAGGTCTTCAAGACGGTAAGAACCACTCTGAATATCTTTCCAGTACCCCTCCTCTATTTTACTAGGTTTGTCCCTGTCCTCCAAACTCTTTCCTGCTATTTAATTTCCTCTGCCAGTTTCATCTTTACTTTTCTCATATGACACTCAAGCCTGGAACATCAAATCCGTACCTCAGGCCACCATCCTCTCTCCCTCCTGACCTTCCTGAGCAGAAGCTGCTGCCCATTTATCATTCATTAGTGGATAATTCATCTCTTTGAAGCTGGATTTTTTCTGTACATCTTTAAAAGCCTCTTACACATCAAAGAAATTATAAATGTTTTAAAATACATAGCTGACTGGAAGCTAACCCAAAACCAAACCTTACATCAAGCAATAATGCAGATCATTTGTAATGCAACAATTTGATTTTAAATGTAGCCATTATTCACATTTACTGCAACCAAGAAAATCTACAAGCTGGAGGTGCTGTATTTGTCAGGAGGCTTTTTGTGACCCATAACAGCACCAGCAAACTTCTGTAAAGGGCAAACAGAAGGAACCTTAATGCCTCCAAAACAGGCCACTAACACAGAAAGCAACTTCACAAGTACCACCACCAACCTCAAAGCCTTTTAATCTTAAAGGAACAGAAGTAAAAAGAGGAACACAATCAGTCTGAATTCAGATTCATTTTCCAAAAGCACAAAAAAAACTCACTGTAATGGGTTTCAGGGGATGGTAATCACCAAAATCCAAGGGTACAGATTCCAGTTTGCACGCTTCAGATTCTGACACATAGTTCCTTGATCTGGCATGCCTTAAAAGGTAAGAGTGAAGGGAAAGTGTATATGCATATAAATAACCACATACCAAGAGAGAAGCGTATCCTACATCCATATAGATGCTTATTTACAAAAAACAAAAAAAAGTATATTAAAAAATAAGCAAACATAAAAATCCAAATTTCTTTCTACTGAGATAACCTAAAACTAAAACTGGAGAAACTTTACTTTCAGCCATTTAGTTGTACTCTTTTTTAGTCTTTGAAACATGCAGAGGCCCTAATTGTTCTTTTCTGTTTTATTCAAGATCCTGAGAATGTTTACAGCACACACTATTGCCTCAGCTGACTGAGAAAAATCAGGGGATATACAAAAAAATCTTTAATCAGACTCCTAACAAAGGCAAACAGCACTTCTCCCACATAACACACAACTTTCTCACAAGAATTAATCCAAACTTTCAAATAATTCCATTCTTACTCAAAGGCATAACTCATTTGGAAGATTTTCAGGAGTGCTAAGCAGCCAGCTCTTCTACAGATACCATATACCCAAAAAAAAATCCAAGTTTCCTTAATAATGAATTACAGATTATATAATTTATGGTTGTGCCACTCCAAGGAGAAACTTTTGGCATCTAATGAGATAGAACAGAGGAAGAGTCCAGTGAAATCCACATGCTTCTTTGTTTTCTTGTTTTGTTTTCTTGATCTCCAGTTCCTTTGCTTTTTGCTAATAGTCCATTGTTCAATGACCCTTCTTGCTCATTTGCATCATGGGTTAATCAGCATCTGGATGGAAAATCTTCCAAACTCCTTCTGGCTACACAATTATAACATTTCTTTAACTGCTGACAGCTATCTCAGCATCCCCAGGCCAAAATCAACCTCACTCCAATTAGTGTAAACACACTAGACAACTGCACATGATAATAATACACACATGGGAGTAAACAAGAGCTGTAAACCCTGCAAACAAGTATTTAAAAAGCTTATTTTTTACAATGTGGCTATTCAAGTGGTATGACAGCTTGTAACACAGCTAATACAGAAGACAAGATCAAGTTCGCTCTGGCATTATGGTCTGCTTACTCTCCAGGGAAAGGAGATTAAGCATTCTTTTCTTGGCCACAGCAGTGTAGCCAGCTTCTGAGAGGAAAGAAAAATAAGGCACTGGCAAAGCTGGGGTTCCATCCTCTGTGCATCCTGCATGATTACACCCCTACTTCAGGTGCTCTTCTAACAGTGGGTTTCACCCTTTTCCACACATGAGCACCACTGCAATTGCCACCAGTCTGCAGCTTCAACACCTGCTGGCTTACCAACTTTTTCTCTCTTCCTGGTAAAACATCTTTTTTTCCTGGGACTGTTCTCAGGCACACAGCCCCCCCCAGGGCTAGTGCTGATCCTAAAGCAAGTGCTTCAAAAAGCTCACAGGGGGAGCCAGGCATATAAAATGGAAGAGAGACCCTTTACAACACTGGACATATATTGGTATTGGCAATACAATGAGAAACATCCCAAAGTGACAACGACTTGTCATTATCTGAGTGTTAAACATAAAAACAAAACAATTTCTCAAGATATTTATGCCCAGCTATTATAAAAATGCATTGTAGCCCTACGCTTTAAGTTATTTTCCATACTTTTTACTATTTTAACAAATGGGTTTAAATTTTTTTAATTTGCTTAATTTGAACATTATGTTAATACAACTCTTTGGCACCAACAAGTGCTTTTTTCCTTATATGCAGACTGATGACTGCAGAAAATAAATTGGCATAACAGCATCTTCATTAATACTACTTAAAAATAGCTAGACTTCTGCTAAACCCCATAGCATGAAAATATCTTCCGTATTAGAGAACAGCACGATGGAAACATCTTACTCTGGTAAAGGTCTGGTTATTTACCCATGTCCACTTCTACATCAGCATTACTTAGACCTATTTATTAGGCTGTTACCTCATTGCTGTTCTATGTAATAACCAATTTTTGAGCATCTCTGCTGCTCTGCTTTGTTTTGCTCTATTTTGCTACTGCGTTTGTCTGTTAGGGAAAGCGTGCCTCTTTTATCTTTCCTTTACCAAACAAATACTAGACTGAGCAATTCCACGCCCTTTGCAGTGCAGCATCCTCAGATGTACACATTTTCCTGTAAATGCACTTTGCTAGAAGCTGACTCTGCCTCTGTCCGTAGCCCCTGTTTACTTCTAAAGAGCCTATGAAAGACACCTAACAGAGGCTGAACTGTGCAAGTAACGGTGAACACACGGCACAGGTGAATTCATCTCCCGGCGAGCTGCGGGGCGGGCCGACTGCGGGCCCGCGGTGACCCCGCCCGGAGCGGGCGGGCGGGCGGAGCGCTGCTGCCCGCTCCTGCCCTTCGCTCCCGGCAGGACCCGCTCCGTGACAATACACCGGGGAAAGCCAGCGGCGCTCGGGGAGCTCCTGCTTATTCCAGGGGAAATAACGTGAGGCCAGCGGCCGTCGCGTCCCACCCGGCTCACAGCTGCAGCTCCGTCCCTCGGCAGAGCCGTGCCGCCGGCGCACGGTGTAAGGCCAGGGTGTTATGAAGGTGATCCGTACCCTCGGGTTTCTCAGACAGCGGAGCCCCGGCAGCGAGCGCCCCGGCTGCCCCGCCACTCGCGGCGGTCCCAGTCCCCCCAGGCCGAACTGCCCCGAGCCTCGCGGGCGGAGGGGCCCTGCACTTCTCCCACTGGCACAGCCGTGCTCGCCCCCGCCTTAGCCCCCCAGCTGCGAGGGTGGCCGAGCACGATGGCGGCCCTCGCCCAGCCGCAGGGACCCGCAGCCCCCCAGAGCCCGGCCCCTCCGCGGGGGAACGGACGGCTCCCGGCGCCCCGGCCTCACCAGGGGAACGCGGCCATCTTGCGCCCCGTCACATGACAGCGCGCGCCGGCCGCACCTTCCGCCCCGCCCTCGGCGCGGGAAACGTCTGAGGGCGGGCGCGGAGCGGCGGGCAAAGCTCGGCAAAAAGCACAGAAACGCTTCTTGTTAAAGACTTAGAGTTTATTGTGCAGAATGCTTTAAGTAAAAAGCGAGACTGGTGAAAATGAAACGAAGTACAAAAATAAATGACTTTTGTAATGGTATCACAATTCCACACAAAAAGATAAATATGTTTAAATACAAAACAGCAAGTACAAAACCAAATTCTGGCACTTGTCACGAGAAAGGCCTCATGAAAGTTAAAAAAAATTACCTTGTGCTATAATGCTTTATTACACACTGGAAACATGCTTGAAGAACAAGAGGTTTAGATGTGAAACCCTAAGAGAAGTGAAACATTCATTTCTACTAACACACTAAACCTATCTGTGCATCAACATATTGCTTATGCTAATAATAAATACAGCACATAACACATCCACTAAAAACATCAATCTTTAGTGCTGCTATATCAACAGCACCTTTTGTCATCTGTGACACAAGTTACTTGTCACTGTAAATTCTTCTCCTCTTGAGATGTTTTCCACTCCTAAGGAAAGCTAGGAACTAAAACACAGCTTTGATGCCCACCAGGTGAGCTGGAAACTTGCGTTGGGCATTTTCTGCATTACAACTGAGATTTTAAAGCACCACAGAATTTGTACGAAGAAGGCAGGTCTTCCACTGGTGTAAACTCTTACATTTTCATCATTAGGGGAGCCCCCTGGCCCCAGGCTTTCAAACAAACCGAGCAGTGTCATTCTCCAAGGTGCTTGGCCAGTCTTTTTGCCATTTTCCAAATTGCAATTTTCCAAGCATGCAGTTTGGGTAACTTACTGCCTGGTATAATACATCTGTTCTGAACAGCATTGTGAGCTGCAGAGGACAGACTTGGTGGCAGATAAAAACAACAGGCTGGTGTCACAGTCAAGCTAATCCACTCATCACTGCCCATGAAGTACTGTCCCATAATTAATGCTTCTCTTTCATGCTATTTACCACAATCAAGTTTTCAGTTAGTCTTTTTTCTCTTACATTCATGTCAACACATTACAAAGCCTCCAAAGTTTAGTGTGTTGTATTCTATTGACTGGGAAAGTAACCTAATTTTTATTCTGGCAGTCAATTCTCCACTGCAAAGATCATACAGCCAAGCTTTTGTCTCTAGAACTTCGTAAATACCACGTCTCAAGTTCATTAAAAGAAGGTGGAGAATTATGCTGTCCTCAAATTGATGGATAATATCCATCAGTTGGAAGACTAAGATAAAATATGACCATGATCTTTTAATGTGATATTCATAAATATGAAAGTGTTGGGATTTGGTACGGATTCCCCGCCTGCAGAAATCTTGACTTCGGTACAAGGGCCTGTTGGATCACAGCACAAGAGAAATTGCTCAGAAAAACTGCAATTGTCATCAATTAAATGTAACATATCCGAATTACTATTACAGACTAAAGTAACTATTTAAGTCTGAAATGGTAGAATAGTTAAAATCTTACCTTCTGAAGTTTTTGTAGGACATACACATCTCCATATTGGACAGATGTTGTTTCCATAAGAAAATGCAGTAGACAGGAGTGCAACAAAAACCCAGGGCTCTTTCAGCAGAGTGGTTTGATCTACCACACATATAAATGGACATTTTTGGTCAGTGTAAGTATGTCCATCTGTCCAGTAGTGAATCCAGACCACATCTGTCCAGCTCAGCAGAAATGCAAAACATTTGGTACAAGGCCTTTAGTACTGAAATCGAGCTAATCTCATTCCTACAGAAAGTACATTCAAAACAGCTGCTGGCAAATTCACTGACTTGAAAGCTCACTTTTGTTTAAATTAAGTTTGGGGGTTTTTTTCACATTTAGCTGCTTTAACTTTATGGTATGAAACTAAATATATACCTATGACTTACTTATGGTGGCACTCATACACAGAAATTGCAATTTAAGTAATGCAAAAAGTATATGTCAGATCCTAGAATTAGAAAGTGTGAAAAAGTCACAAATTACCTTCATGCTGCCCCATGGTAGTCTTTAAATAAACAAGGTTATGAATCTTTTATATATTAATACTAGTCTGTACATAAGTTCTAACATGTAATCTTCCCACAAGCATTAGAGCTTCAAAGCAGCTGCAATATGATTCTGTTAATGTGTCATCTGAAAATGACAAAGTAGGTTTATAATGTCTAAATATACATATATATAAAGAAGATGCAATATTAAAAAATCAGTGCTGAGAATGCCATCATTAAAACATAGCAATTTTATCCCAGTGAATGCTGTCTTCTTAAATTGTCACAACATTTGGCTTCTTTCTTTGGGTTCTTCCTGCATATGCTCCTAAAAGTAAGTAGAAACATTACCCTATTACAATTAATAGTAATAGTTTTTGAGACAGGATTAGCCAACAAAAATAGCTGAAAAAATTAGGATAATTTTTTAAAAGCAATATTATATATTCAGTGACTACTTTTAAAATGACAGTTTTCATAATGCTACATCCTAAAAGCCTTATGAAAACTACCTATAGGTTTAAGAGTAATGACATTTTATAGTGTTGCCTTACTTAATAACTATTCTATCTTCTTTTCTGCTATTCTAAAGCAACTACAACCACAATTCAGAAATTTTTAAAATAACTATTGCATACCAAAGACAGATTAAATGGCTAATAAGTTTAACTATGCCATGTATTACTTTTAAACAAATCATCAATTAAAAATATTGTACAAGCTGAATACTTAAAATAACTCTTTCCTTTGGTCAGATTAATTAAAACAAGAGACATCTGTAGGCTCCCATATGTCAGTAAGACAACCAGAATTAGAAGTGCAGTATGAAAATCAACAGAAACAGCCCTTATAAAAGGCAGGATACTTCAGTAAAAAAAAATAAACGAACAAACAAATAAGTCTTTCCAGAGAGAACAACTATATACATACATATATTTAAAAATCCATATTATACTATGCATAGCACTAGTATCTTCCAGTAATGAGGGTTCAGCACTGCAGGCTGCTAAGAAGTAGCACAACTTAGCATTCTTCAGGTTCAAGCAGTTATCAAGAAAGTGCAACAGTGTGAGCAAACATTTACATAAAGCAGTGAAAATCATATCACAGGGTGCAGAGCAGTGGGAATGGAAGACAGCCATGGAAAAGAAATGACTACCAGGCAGTAAATGAATGTGATGAAGGAAGTACCAGTCCTTTTTAGGCTCTCGGGTTACTCTTGGTCAGAGCTGCAGCGGCTGCTTACAGGTGTCCGAGGGCTACGATCAGCTCAGGCCAAGGCAGCTTTGGGAATGTCCAGAGCCCTCACACCTCAACAGGCTCCCACTACACAAAAGGCATTCTCACTGGCCCAGCCCTCCCCAGTGCTGTGCTCTTCAGATCACCTGGGACCTCATAGGACAGACAACCAGGCTGACAGATACGGTGCTTTCTTACTGATTAACACCCCCCCACCCTTAACTCACCTCAAGCATCCTCCAAGTTATATAAAAATCTCACACAAGTAATAGGATATTACAGTAATAGCATATGAGTGTGGAAAAATCCCACAGCAATCTAGCCTAAGGAATTGCGCAAGGCAAATTTGCATAAAACCAGTGACAGTTCTGAAAACCATTATCACCCATCCTTTTCCAGTGGCAAGGGGCAATCACATGAGGCCTCTCTCCTGGGACAAAGGACAGGCTTGCTACTCACACAGCAGGTCTGAGGCTTCCTGAAGTGCTGGCCTGAAAGCCAACACACTCCACAGCCACCACCATCTCACATGGGTAAGCTTGAGCTTAGTGTGGCCCTTGGCTTGGCCAGCTGCTGTCACCACCCAGATATTCTGTGTGCCTCTTGCCCACTATTTCCTTTCCACAGGAAAGGAAACTGGGCAGAAAAGATGAATAGGTCTTGTTGTAGGAGCAACCTGATCTCAACCACCTTCTGTCCAACACAATCAGAGCTCATTAAATGACCTGTCTGGCCCCACTTGCAGGCTATTGATGGAACATCTCAGTCTGATTTAAACTAATGGAATTTTAAAACAAACAATTACTGATTTATGAGTCTGTACTTTTCTCTTAAGCACAGAACTTTGGACTGAAGGAGCAAAAACCAACAAAAACTAGTTTTAGGATTGCCATTTGATTCCTAAACAAAATGTCTTCTTGCCAGAAAAAGACAGCAATCAGTCTGAGTGGTATTAAAGCTACAAACCACTTTGCAGACAGAATTTAAAACAACAATCAGGAGAACAAAAGAAAAAAAAACATTGGACAAGTATGTTATCATTTTCTTCTGAGGGTTTGTCTCATATCCGAGTTGAATGTATTTGTAATAACTGTACCTTAGTAGCCCTCCTTCCTCTTTCTGCCCCTCTAATAAGCACAATTTAACTGGTAGTCAGGAATAAACAAGGACAACAAATTAAATCAACACCCTATTTAAATACTACCAGACTTTTCACTAGTCACATCTCATCTATATATAAAAGAAACCATATTCTATTTAAATATATTCAAATTAAGTTTTTTCATTATAGCAAAATGATGCAGATTGTTTCTTTCACACCCATGTAATAATTTCAGAATGCATTTTTATTCATTTAGCACCAGAAGTGTAACCTATCTCTGAAGGAGCACTCGGAAGTGTTGGTGTTGCAGCACAGGAACACATGTGATGTCCAAGCTCTACATGAAGTTACACTAAGCAGCATACAACTGGTTGGCCACATCTGCCTGAAGTTTCAAGAAGGCCAGTGCAGAAGGCATTCAATAACTTTTGACAAACAGCAACAAGGCAAAGAGAAATTTGGAGATATATCCCAAAGGAATTTTTTAATTGCCAAGTATGACCTGTCACAACTTTGGTAATTATGACTAAAACAAACCTGGGGACTTCCTCAGCAGAGCAGCACACACTGCCACCACAGAAGAGTGCTGAATGCTTAATAGGATGTGTGGTGCCAGACACAATGCAAACACCACTACGGGTCATTATGAGCTCAGTGTGAATTTCATGAGTTTGGGGATGGCATCCAAACCTGGAATCAGTGCCAAACCTGACCCTGACACCAACCTAAGACTACTACTCTTCTACAACCTCTGTAATACTGTAACTGGAAAGGTTTTGATTGCTTTGTTGTCCCTGTTCTTCAGTACACTCATTAACTAGTCAGTAGCAAACTTGCAGATGAACACCTGCCTTAATGGCTACCTCTGGTTGCTAAAATTATTTCCTTTATTTTCTGCTTTATACTTCAGGAAGATTACTTATTATCTTTGCTAATTTTTCTGTAGTGTCACTGAATCCAACCAAACAACTGCCTTGCTCTACTTTGGTGATGACAGCACTGCCAGGAGAACAACAGAAAAAGAAATTAACACACCCTGTGATCTCATTACATGCCTTTTATTTCCCCCTCTGATACTTCAGTGCTATCTATGTTTATGCATACTGCTTCAATATACATCCTTCTGTGGCCACCTCACTTGACTTCAATAAAGGAGCATCTGGGAAAGCATTCCATTTCAACAGTGTAAAAACTGTTCAAACTCACAGATACTCCCTGACAGCATTGCTCTGGGGCACAATAAATAAGCATTTCCCTTACAGGAAAGGTTTGATCCTTAATACATACAGATTATTTAAAACACTATGGAAAACAGTTGAAATCCTACTACATTACACATTTCCCTTATTAAGCCCTAAAATTCCCAATTTTTATACTTGACTTGTGGAACTCTCCTTTGATAACAAAGTGTAATTCAAATCTTAAATAGTTTAAAAACCTACCAACCACTTTACTGACGTAACTTATTCTAATATCATTGACACAAAAAGGCACTGATAATTTGAACAATCTACAATTAAAATAAAAAAAGTTATACTGGAGAGATTACAAAGGTGTGACAAGTATATTGCGATTTTATGTATGTTTGTCACTTAAGAAATTTAAAATCTAATTTAAAAAACAAATTGTGTAAGACCATTCATAGTGATTTATCAGAGGTTCAGAACTATTATCAAACCTTTTTATAGAACAGGTAACCAATCAGTAATCTCTGTATGGTAGCACAGACATTAAACTTTTAAACTTGGGTCATTAAGACTCAAACATGCTGTAAGATGCTACAGCAACATATATATGTGTATATATACATATATATGTAATTTTAGGACTTTATGATGAGTGAACATCCTCTGAGGAGTCTGAAACTGTCCTTCCTGTCCTTTCAATACACTCCATGCTGAAGATGTGTGTACAGAACTAAGAGTCAATGAAGACATGAAGATTCTAATCCACGTCTATTTTGACTACTATCAATTTCTCAACAGTTCTAGTGAATATATCTGGCAATCTTTTTTATGACTGGGCATCTGGTGAGTGAAAGCAAATGAGCTGTGCAGCACATTCTATATCCTGTGTTTATAGAATTTGAAAAGTGGATGGTTCAGTCACCAGCACAGGTTTGTCTGAAGAGATAGGTTAGACTTAAGGCATAGCAAAGCAGGTGCACAAGGAAAGGAAAACAATATATTGCAAATATATTTGTTCTGGATACTAGTAACTTATTTACTATAAGGTCCAAGCACCAATTTTCTACACACCTGGAAGAGCCTTGTAAGACACTCTGCTCCCTGAGGCCTTCCTTCTATTTTGCTCAACCCCATTCACTGAGGTCTTAGGGGTTCTAATTAAATATAAAAAAGTTAATAAGTCACTTGCAATAAAGTTGAAAGGCTGTATATAAAAATATATCGGAATGTGTTTGACATGAAAACACTTTTAAAATGACCCATAGAGCCTCTTCCTGAGCACCTGTACAGTTCCTATTGAGTATTATGGCTTACATAGATACATTGAGTAGGAGAACATCCCCCCACAAACAGATTGAAAAACTCTATTCAGGAAACTGATTTAGTTTAGATACCAGGGCACTATAGTCTACATATAAAAATACACACATTTCATTAAGTGGAAGCAAAGCTTTATGGAATTAATGTTACAAATAGAAATGTTGGAACAGTGTAAATGAAGACAATACACAAGAGGATGACAACAATAACTATATTCCTGCAGTGTAAGGTAAAACAAAGCTTCATCACATTCTCAAAATACTGAGAGAAGTAACTGTTTTTACTCTTAACAACAGTTGTACTATTGTGTGTAAACATTATTCATCAATCACTGTTCTTGCACGTTGCATTTATTTTCATCTTTAGGCTAGAAACATGCTGTGCTCTTACCCTTGTCTGCAAAGCAGTCTATGAACCGGTGCATTCTGTCCTTGGTTTGGTTGAAGTATGCTGTTAAAAAATAAACTTTTTTAGTGCTTTTTCCCTTTAAAAATAAAAGTGTCTCAAGAAATACCAAATTACGCATCATGTTGCACATAACAAATTTCAGAAAGGCTAACAGGTTTTGTAATGCAAATGACATGTAGGCAAAGTGGCTAGAATTAAATTTCCAGAATAGAATTACTACTTCCACTATTTAAAACAAAGAAAGAAAAAAGCACACAGATAGATGTCCCTCAGCAGTGCCTTAGGTTCCCAGTCATTGATGAGAACACACAGGAAAAAGGGCTGCATTGCTTACAGCAGTCCTTGAAGGCTGAACTGTATGAGTAGACAGCAGGTTTTCAAAGCTTTTGGGTGAACATGGGATAAAAACTGTTTCTAAGGGATGCCAGGTATCTGACTTTCACTACAAGATATAAACATGCAGAGAGGCCTCACAAGAGAGCAGCTGTTCTCTGCCTGAACAACATGTACTGAACACTCGAACTTGAGCAAACAATCATACAGTCAAGGAACAAAACCTTCCTCACAATAGAAAGCCACTTCTTTTCTGACAGCTTCCTAAAGAGAAGCATTATCAATAATTCCACTGCAAAGTAAAGGGTATTAGGAAAAGTAGTAGTGCCAAACTGAAGCTAAATAGTACATCTCAGAGAAAAACCTTAAACCTGAGCACCAAGACTTAAAGCCATAAATAAATAACTTCTGAAGATAATATTTTAAAACTAACTCTGAAGAAAACATATTTTTCCTAACTTATAATGAGCTAATAAACCCTTTTCTTGGGCCATGGTAAATCAGATTTCATGAATTTTCATGACAATAGTAGCAGGAATTGAGATGATCTACAGCAAGCAAACAGTACAGATCACAGAATCCAGCACTCTAAGACAGTTTCTTAAAATAATTTTAATACAAGTAACCATCACCCACCGGTTTTCAGGAGTTTTTTGTTTTATGATTACTTTTTTACTTGGTATTCCCATTTCTGCAGCCCTAGAAAAACAAAAGTATTGAAACATATTTCACTTAGCAAATCATCATCCAGGTCTTGAACAGAAACACTCAGAGAAAGCCTGCATGAGGAACTACACCTACCCATACTACTGCCAGAGCAGTCCTACAGATTATCACCTCTTTACTCAGGAGCAAGTGTAACAGCTGTCCATCCTGTTCCAAGATAATGCCTGCTACCATGCCCCAGAAAAACTCTGCCAGAGATACTCTATCAAGTGTCTCTATTGCTAAGCACTTTAGATAGATAAAATCACTTGGGGTACTACCTTTTATATTTTGCCAAATCAACCATAAACTAACCATCCACCACTGCACTATAGTGTAAATGCACAACTTAGAACAAACATTTTTCTCATTACAAACAAGAAGTCTCTTAGAAGTAAGAGCAAAACACAATTAGCAAGACACCACACACCTGGAAAGCTTTTTACTCATTCTTAGCAGAAACATCAGTTTGCAAAGAAACTGTTATTCCATAAACTTCTCCTCACTATTTCCTATACCTCCTACTCCTCCTCTTGAACCCCTTCCACCAACCCTCCCCACCCAAGGGAGAGCTCCACATACTTCATGTACTTTTTCCTGTCCAGAGATTTCTGTGTAGCTGTAGAAAGTGTCACTCGTTCTCTTGGGCTCTTTACTTTATCCTAAAAAAAAAAAAAAAGAGGACACAGAAGAAAGTTATCTACAAGAACATAATTAAAAATTAGATTAAAGAAATATTGTACAGGGTGAGGAAGAATCTCCCAAATGTGAAATTACTCAGAACTTGAAGTCCTGAAACAGTTTACATTCCCTGGAACATAACACACCATTTGCCTGAGCATCTTCTCTTTACGAACTTCACGATCATGACGCAGAATATTCATCCTCTCCGATGCCTCCATTGTGAAAAAGATGTCATGGATGTCATACAGAGCAGCTCGCAGCTGGAAAGAATCATCAAAACCTTAATAAAATATTCAATCAAGTTTTACATGGTTTTGAACATCAAGCTCTTTTTGCTTGCAATCAAAACAAAACACTTCATAACTGCGAAAACCATTTTTGGAAATCAAATAATTTTGTGTCAAGCAAAAACCAGAATCTTCTCTTCTTTAAATGTTTTACTCTAAACAAAGTCACTCTCAAGGTTTTATGTATTTATGTTACAAAAGCAGAATAGCTAGGAAAGACAAAAAAAATGTTTAAATTGTATCACCTGAGCCATTACTCTTTCATGAAGGGATGCATCTTGTGCTGACACACTTCCTCTTTTCAATGGGGCTTCAGACTGAAAATTTTTTATGAACTCCAGAGTATCCTGGGAAGGATGGCAAAATTAGAGGAAGCACCACGCATAATCCTTCATAACAAAGCAGTCATTACAAACAGTACACATAGCAAACAGATTCTTTGTTTGACTTGAACCTTATGACACTAAGCAATGCAACACTCAAACATGTTCATGGGCCTCCCCAAAATCCTCTGAGAGTAGAAAATGCAGGATTTCATCTGTCAATGGAAGGCAGGAACAAAAACAAACAGGAGAAGAAGCTGTCTATTACAAAATAGCTGATCTTACTTTTACAGTTTGCTTAAGATGTTTCAGTTTCTCTGTCTGCAGGAGTCTACGAGTAAGAAATCCCTTTGCCACTGCAGTGATCTTGTCAAACTTCATTTGTATCTCTGGACTGAAAACCTTACCAAAAAAAAATATTCAAAACATTTTATAAAAAAAGCAAGAATTACTAATTGTTTATCAAATAACATCCATTAAGTGACGTAAGTTTTCAAGCTATTGATAAACCTTTGACTGGGCTCAAAGTACCAACCATCATTTAGCAGAAGCAATATATTGCTTTATGATTATTTTGCATATATGTTCAGTTCTCTTATGCAATCAAAGTTGACACAGGAACAGATACTAAAATTTTCTGTTACCACTGCCTTACAAAAATATGAGAGCCTTTTAAAATAAAAATATCTCTTTTTTTTCCCCTTACCTGAGTCCACCTAGTTTTGATCCTATTACTTGGCCTGCACACTGAGGTTTTTATAACTCCACTGCCTGATGGTCCCCAGAGATAGAATGAAGTTTCACTTGTTGAAGAAAAGGTGCTGGGTGTTGTATGAGCAAAACCTGCACAGAAAGCAGAACACACAGGTCAACGCACCCTTCTGCCAATGAAGTAATGCCTGTGTCTGTGGACACACTCAGCTCAGGGGTCACAGTTTTCTCTACAAGTTCAATTATAGGCAAGAAGCAAGCTGAATATTTCTGATTGATTCCCATGCAAAATTTGCTAAACAGAAGACAGAACAAAACATTTCACAATGCTCCATAGCTATAGCTGTACTGCCTTGCAGTTAGGAACCCTTGGCAGAGCCCCTCAAAACCTTCTACACAAATGTGACCACCTGGCCCAGTGCTGTGCAGCTACATGGCACAAGGACAATCCTTCTGGGACATGATGCAAATCCACATCCTCATCCTTGACCAAAGGAGGCTATTCTTAGCTAGTTTTCCTTGGATGTGCCCTAAAACAGTTACATAACAAATGCAGTACATGGAACAGTTCAAGGATGGCTGAACCTGTGCTAAATGCCAGTGACACAAAGATGCAACAAACTTTGTTTCACAAATGCTGTCCCCAGCTGAGGGCAGCAGCCCTCTGTGTACCCCAAGCAGGGCAGGGCAGGAACACTGCTCTTATCCACACAGCAGAGCAGCTGGTCCAGCCAAGCACTGTGGAACAAATCATATCACAACACTTAAACTATATTCTTCCCTCCCAGTTTTACCAATGCTGGTGGAGTTTGTGTTATGGACTGTCTCCAGCTGAGACTGCACACTTTCCAGCAAGCCACTTTCACTTTTTTTCCTCCACTCCAACTCCATCCTACTGTTAATATTCACTTTGGAAATTTCTATTTCCGTTGTAGTAACCTTCTTTCCTTTCAACCTTCTCTCCTGCTCTTCAAGTTCCTACAAAAGGAAGATTCAAGCATGAGACTATTTTTCTAACTCTGCAAACCAACAGAATATACATTCAAACCCAGCTGCTTCCTGACAAACTTTCATACAACACAAAACCTTTGCTTAGAATTTTTCCCATTGACCTTACCTTCTGCAATTTCTCCTGCTCTCTCTCTTGTTCAGCTATCAGAATTGATAGTTGTTGTGCATGCTGTTCTTCAAGTCTCTTTCGCATTTCTTCAAAGGCCAGCATTTTAGTTTTTAAAATATCTTCTGAGAAAACACGTAACAAAGAATCAAATACTAAATACCTTATATATGATCTTTGCCAGTGACATCCATCCTTTATCAGAGGTAATTTGCATCATCAGTAGAAAGTAAAAAAGGTATCTTGGATATCAGGTTTCCTTGATATCAAGTTCTCATTAGGTATTGCACAGAACCCCACCATTTACTTTTCCTTCAAAATATTTGCACATTTGTATTTATGAACTAAACTTGTGAATGGAACAGCAGTAACACTAAAAGCCTGTATTAAAACAGGAACATGGAAAATACAGCTCTAAGAACTGTTACACTTGCTGAAGTGAATTAACATTATTTATGCCACTTCAGCCTCATTTATTAGGAGACATGCGCATAAGTAACACAGTCTTGAATTTGAAGAAAATACCTATATGGTTTTCTTTTAATTTACATGGGCTATCTTTTCTTTTAGTAGTCTTATTTAGACCTCACAGCATAAGGAAAATTTTCTTAGTAAAACTAAATTCCAACTTCTAGATTGAAATGGGAAATCAGTATTTGTGAAGTCAAACTAGAGAAACGAGGCTTCTGGAAAAAAATGCCAATGACTAATGATCACTGGGTTTTTTTCTAATGGATTTATAAACTGAGAAGCAACCCTCAAGCACAGGAAATCCTTTACCTTTTGCCATATTTTCAAGGATTGCATTCTTGGTGATGTAAACTGATCCCACAGGGTATTTCTGTTCTTGCAACCACTGCTTCTCTTGCTCTTCCATTCCAACTCCTAGAACACAGGAACTGTTTTCTTTTTGACAGCTGTCGGTGTCCAAATCAAGTCTACGTTTTACCTTTTCAAAATTTTCCGTGAACTGCTCATTTGCTGACGGAACACTCGGAGTACTGTCCATCTGCTGTCGCACATTCTTGCTCTGCATTAGCAGTGGAGATGGATTTTCCACGTCATAAGATTTATTGAGTTCCATTGGAGAATTACATTTAGTGTTTTCTGGCAAAGTAGCTGGTTTCATTCCATTCACAGCCAGGATCTTCTGTGTCACTGCAGACTGACTGATGGCAAAGGGCTCGTTCACTTTTGGAGGTGCCATACTAATGTTGGTCTCTACTTTGTAAGGCCCTCTGCTGTCCATCACCACCTGTCCTTCCACTGCAGCCGACACCGTTCCTCTGCTTTCAAAGAGCCCGAAGGAATGGCGCTTGGGTTTGCCAACCCCCAGCCCATCACAAGGGCCTGAAGAATTCCTGCTGACACCAGGAGCTCTGCCAGGGCAAACCGTAGTGAACTCCACCGTGAACTTTGGCACCGATTCAGACACGTTGTTTTTATCTGCAATATCTTGCATGATTAAATCCATTGCTCTGCCCTTGCCTTTAGGACTTAACTCGTAAGCATTCACAGGGTTGTTTATAATGATGTGTCCCATGGATAAAGGTCTTGGGCGCCGGCGGTGCATTTTAGGGCTCATGCTTGGCTCTGGGCTTGGCAATTTGGCATAAGAGCCTGAGAGGCTTCTGACAATGCTACTGTCACGCTCAAACATAGAATTCTTTTTCAATTCCTCATCTGAATCTGAATCCACCAAAGGGGGTGTTCCAACTCTCGTAGGTATGTCTACTTTAGAAAAACTGGATAAAGTGGACATACTTGTGTTATTTGTATGAGTAGAGGCACCTTGGAGAAGGCTATTTGATTTATTAAGACTGGGTTTCTCAAACGTCTGAGCAGTGCAACTTCTGCCTGTAAATTTTGCCCTCTCTTTTGCAGAGTCAGTTGTTTTAACACCATCATTCTCTTTATCTGAATGACTTTCACTCATACTTCTCTTTGAATTGCTTTTTGAGGTACGCTTGGTTTGCTCTTTCTCTATGTACTCCCTAGACTTCTTTAGCAGGTTCTGAAGACTCATTACACATGGATCTTGGACATCCTCATCTGATGGTGACCCCACTCGTCCCTCCTGCTTCTGCAGAGTGTGAGACGGGAGCTTGTTACACACCTTGTCAGGAGATGCAGTCCTCGGACACGGTGCGTCTTCTGAGGAGAGACTTCCACTTGGCTCTGAAGAAACATTTTCTTCTGCTGCTTTAACTACTTCAGCCACATTTGATGTCATTTGCCCTGCAGTATCTGGTGGTCTAAGTTCTGGTGTCTTTTCCAGGTCCATGGAACCATGGCTTTCAGGAGAACAAGCTGAATTGGTATCTGGTAGAGCTGTGAAGTCAGTCAAAGCCTTTGAATCCAAATGAGGACAAGAACTCTCAGCTTCCAATATGTTCATGTCACTCATGCTAGGTCCTTTCTTCATCTGAAAATTAAAATTTTAAAAAATGACAGATTTTCAATGAAATCTCAGATTCCTGCAAACTGCACTTAAACTTAAAAAAAAATTAAAAACCAACTTTATTTAAGTGAGAATTATATGTTATTTCCAGCCAGCATTTTTTTTCACACCACAATTATCCTATGTGCTGCATCTCGGTTATCAAAAGGACACATCTGGGAAAAAAACCCAAAAACTTACACTATTCCTGTATTGAACTTACACTATTCCTGTATTCCTGGTCTGCTGGTCAAACTCCAAGCCAGCTGACTGTTGCCGCACACACTCGGTAAACAACGCAAACTATAAGGTGTTTGCCACCTTGGTAACTCAGCAAACTCAGTATTAACTGTTTAAGCAACAATTTAATCTAAAGGCTGTATTACAGCTGTTCCAAAGACATACAGTAACTCCTTGATTAGATATATTTAGTAGTCTTTTAAATTAAAACCTCTACTAAATTCATCATTGAAGCAGCAAAGAAAAAAAATAGTTGCAGTAAAATTGTAAAGCACACAATATAATTTCAAGTTCTTGTGAAGGTAATTTTAATACTGCAAAGTTGAATATAGATTATGATTAAGCTATAAGCTTGCAAATAAAGCAGCTCTAACACAGGGGACTCATTCACCTGTTTTAACAATCTAGTGGTTTCCAACATTCTTACAAAAGAAGCAGTGAGCTCTGTCTTTTGCATCTAGCAAAAGAAGCAGTGAAAAGCAAGTCTCATGCATTACAATAAGTGCCAGTAAATAATCAATTATCAGCACACAACGCATGAAATACTAGCAAAGGCTGGTTCTGGAGAGTTAGCTGCTATTAATGTCGTGTTTATACTGGGGAATACTTAAACCCCAACACTTTCTCAAAATGTCTACAAGCAGTGATTTTCTGTAAATCTATGAGGCAGCTTTGGACTGACACTACCTGGACATTTTCTACAATCTCCTGAACACGATCCAATAAAGATTTTTTCCGGGACTCCCGTTTCCTGGTCTCTAGCTCCAGCGTTTTCTCCTTATACTGCTGTATTTCCTTCTTCTTCTCAAGGCTAAGCTGCAGAACAGAGTGTGAGAAACATGGTTTATATCATTAAATGCAAATTTCAATACAGAATTACAGAAATAAATTCAAAAGAAAAACAACAGAACAAATCACCTGAGACTTTGTGCACATGTTAAATGCCAGCTTCTCAATCAGTTTTTTAAGTGAAGGTGTACAAAATGTTTCTTGGCACACATGCAAATGAACATGAATTTAAAACACTTTTTACAAAATTTTCCATGAACATTACATGCTGTGGTATCAAGCTGACATTTTTTCTGACATTTATCTGATTCTGACATTTTTTCTAAAAACCCTTAAAATATCCATGCATTTGTAAATGAAGAATATGACAATATATCCACAATTTATATCTGTATCACGATTTTTGGACATTGCTGTTAGAGACTCTCTCCCATTTCTTCCCATCACCGAAACAAGGAACTCAGCTGCAATATTGCAGGAACTACTAACTTCAGCTTAGCTCTGTTTGCATTAGCACAGAATGACTTAACATAATTGATGAGCCTGTGAAATACATTAGAGAAAGATGCAAACACATGCAAAAAAATTTTCCTTAAAAGCTTTTTACCTATCTCAGTATCTCTCATTTGCATTTTTTACACCATTAAACTAACTCACATTTTTAATATTTGAAATGTCACTATGATTTTACAAGAAGCCCTGCAGTAACGTCACTGAAAACTATCAATATTTGTGCTCCCCTTAGGAAGATAACTTCTAAAAAATTAAATGTAGGCAGTGTGAGGGGGAAACAAGTACATTTTACCTCTTACTTTGTGAGGTGAAGGCTAGGAATGCTTAGAATACACTAAGCAGCAGGTCAGATGACAGCTCACATGGATACCTTCAGTAGAATCATTACATGTGCACATCAAAGCCAGTGCCAATAGCACAGTTAGCACACCAGGGAGGAAAAGGGGTAAAAAAGGCCTTACCAGAGGGGAAAGCACAGGCACTCCATAGAATTTAATGAGGGAGATATTTCTGCTCTGAGCAGTCAAAGAGGTTTCTCCTTTTATTGCCTCTTGTTGGATTCTGGAAAGATGCTTCCTACAGAATGCTTCATAGTCCTCCATCTTCATGTTATCTAAACAAATAATAATAACATTAATCTCTCCCATGTACTTCAAAGACCTTGAGGAGAAAACATCACCACTAATTCTGTGTCACTATGTTTTGGGAAGGAAATTCTTCATCAGAAAACTGAATAAAGTTTCTCTTCTTTCTATCATTAACAAAGCCTGCAAAACTCTCCTTTATTTTCCCCTTTGAAAGGAGAATCTGCACATATGAGCAAAAATTATTATCACAAGAACACAGAGAAGAAAGCAAGCATTGAGATAATCAGGATTTACAAAACTGCACCTGCTATAGATAATTTCCATCAAAGACTAGACCTTCGAGATCTTCCACAAGACAGATCCTACCAACTGTTAAAAAACCCAAAAAAAACAGTCCCAAAAAAATTGCAGCCCAATTGGATAAAAAATTAAAAATAAAAATTAAAAAAAAAAAAGCCTTTACTTTAGAAGGCTGAAAGGAATTCGTGTCTCACCCCCGTGAGCCTCCGTCTCGATACATCCCTGTATGAATAGACACCAATACTTACAGCACAATTAATAAATAAATAAATAAATTGCAGCCTTGTCTCCTTAAAAGCGTCCAAATATCTAAAACATCTGTCCCTGCCGGTCCCCACCGGAGCGAGCCCTGCACCGCCTGGCAAGGCCTGACAACGCTTTGTTCCC
>VXBU01014678.1:298867-368303 GCA_013400315.1 Bombycilla garrulus
CGGGGCCTGCCACCAGCTCTGCACGCCTGTCTAGACGAGCGCCCAGTAAAAGCAGCATAGTTCAGGGAGATGGGAGAGGATGGAGGGAGCACCATCCCGGTGCTCCGATTCCAGACATTTCCACCCAGCTCTCTCATACAAGTTTCCCTGTTAGCACGGGTGTAATCTGCTCTGCTTCATCCCATTACATATCACATAGCTGTGCAGTCCTTGTGTGGTCAGGACCACAGATGTGCTGCCGCAGTTTCAGCGAGCATGCTGTGATAAAAAAGATAAACACGCTCTTGTTGCCAGGCTTTGTGAGGACAGCATCCACAGGGACAGCATCCGTAAGGGCAGCACCACAGACATCCTATCCCTCCCGCCGGGGTGGCAGCCAGCCGCCAGTCCAGCCAGTCCAGGAGCAGGAAACACTCATCTGTCAGGCAGGTCAGGTGGAAGGAAAATCCACACTTGTTTGCCAGCACTTGGCCCTGGTACAATTATTTAAATATATGGAAGCATCTAATTCCCAGTATTTAGAACTGTTTAAACTGTCATTCTTGTTCCAAAAAACAACTTCGTCATCTGTTACCGCTTCAACAATCATTGAGGGTTGGGGTTTTTTGAAAATCTTCATCTTCAATCTTAACAAATGCTGCTGTTTATCAAAAGATTTTTTAAATATGTTAGACATCTAATTAGACAGTCCGTTATTTGTTGTACATCTGCATACATATCTCTGATTTTTCTTCAGCTACACCTGGCAGAAATACAAAACCACTGACTAGAGAATCTGAAATGCTCTGAACCACCTAGGATACTATATGACAAATATTCACCTCAACAATTAATCAAATAAATAAATAAATAGAACACAAAACCACCCCAACAGTTCAGAAGATCACCTAGTGCCAGTTCTACCTCTAGTTGGTCAGAGCTCCTCACTGGAAAGTCAGTTGCTTCCCATACTTCCCACAGATACAGACTCCAAAAAGAGGGTCAAAACTCCCACTTACGTTAACACAAACTGCTAGTTCCTCGCCTTCCAGACTAAACATGCCCAGTTTCTCCAACCTTCACTTAACCGGTTGTTCTCGTGCCTTGTTGCTCATCCCTCTGGATTCTTCCCAGATGCTCACACCGGCGGGCAGAGCCGCAGTCTCTGTCCAGCAGCCGCTGCCTCTGTCGGAGCAGGAGGCACCGCCTGCTCCTCCCACGGCTCCTGGGCCCGACCCGTGGGCAAGCAGGACTGCAGAGTCAGCTACATAAAACATACATCATATAACGTTGTACATAATAAACCCAGCAATTAGTTGGAAAATAATCACTATGGATGTTATGTTTCTAATTAGCTACCTGGCATAGCTGCAGAAAGCCCTCAACACTCGCCATACACACGGGTGTACTGCAACTCCCTGGATAGCGCTACCTTTCCTTCCATTAGCACTCATTACTTTTATCCGCACCATGTTCTATCAGGAACAGCCCCTGGTTCCTTCAGCGCCCGACAATCTATCAGGAACACCCCTTGCTTCCCGCAGTGCCCCACGATCTATCGGGAACACCCCTTGGTTCCCTCTGTGCCCCACGACCTCTCGGGAGCACCCCCTGGTTCCCTCAGCGCCGCTCCCGGCGCTACCTGAGGGGGTGCTTGGGGCCCGGGCCCGCCCTCAGCGCGGCGGCGCCGGGTGGACGCTGCGGGCGCTGATTGGCTGCTGCGGCTGACAACCGAGTGTTGATTGGCTGGCGGATGGCACCGCCGTCGCCCTTGGCCTGAGGTGAGGCAGCGGCCGCGGTTCCGGCCCGACACCGACTGTGACACCGCCTGTGACCCCGGCCCTGGCCCCGCCATGCTGTGCCACGGGGAGAGCCTGCTGGGCTCCCTTTCGGCGCTGATGGCGCTAATGGCGCTGGCGCTGAGCCGCAGCCCGGCTCTGGCCTGCCTGCTGCCGGCCGCGCTCTACCTGGCGCTGCGCCTCTTGGCCCTGGAGCCCGCGGCGCCCCAGAGCGCGCAGCGCGTCCTGCGGCCCCGCGGCTCCGCCGCCCGCATCGCGCATCGCGGCGGCGCGCACGACGCGCCCGAGAACACGCTGGCGGCCATCCGACAGGTGAGCCCGGGCCTGGGGCTGGCGGGGCACAGGCTCAGCCGGGGGGCTGGTGGCTTGTTTCTGGTTACCCGCCCTTCCAGCACCAAGTCCTCCTCACGCTGAGTAACTCCGGCTGTTCTTCCGGTAGCTGCTGGCAGCTGTGTGGGTGGTTGATTCTTCATCCTAAAGGGAACTTCAGATCAGATCTGAATCTTGTAGTAACTGTTCTAGCCTTGGTGCTCATGGATATTTCAGCAGTGCAGCGATAGTGAGTATTGTACTTTGTTGATGTAGCAACAGTACACGGGGTGCGGACAGCAACTCAGTAACAGACTGTCTGTTTTTTTAAACCTTGAAGATCTGTGATGAGAATCCACAGTTAGGGGGAAATCTGGTACCAGAACTTCAGAACTGTGTGCAGCCCTGCCATAACTTACTGCAAGGCATCAAGGCACAGCCAGGATTCACAGTCTCTTTCCGAGAATCATTTGAAATAGTGATTATCAGTCTCTGATAGGAATGTAGTGTTTCTGTGAGGTTGAGACGTTGCTACTCACTTAGCGTGAGACAGGACTCAGTCCTGACGGATTCTGAAGCTGCACAATCCTTACTAGCAGACAGCTGTAGGTAACCTCTAGTGCATACACGTTTTTTGTCTTTCTGGAGCATTGTCCCTTTTCCCAGAGGGAAATTCAGAGTAATTGGTGTTAGCACTTCACTCAAGTGTTTTAAGGGTTCTTGGGAAAGATCCAGGGCAGGAACAGGGTGTATGAAATGTTCTGAAACAGCCTGGCTGCTTCTTGCTCTCTGATGAGGCCATTCCTCAGACAGGAGCAGGGGTTTGCCTGCATCCATCTACTGCTTGCTACATACATGGTAAACAGTGTTGGCTAAGTGTTAAAGTGTAGGTTAGGTGAGCTGTAGGCCTTGGCTTCTCTTGTCTTTTAGAAAATAACATAACTTAAGAACTCCAGGATTATTAGATCAGAAGGCGAGAGCAGGATTCTTTTCTGGATATTTATCCTGAAACAGTTCCAATCCCAAGACTGACGCAGAATCATTATGGTTTAAGCTGTGAAATAGATTAGATGGTTCAGTTGATCTATGAATGCTCTAAGAATGGTTTGGATAAAACCTGCTTTGTTCTGCAGATGAGGACTACTGAAAAGTACTTTATTATATATAATAAAAACTAGTTATTAGAATAATTGTATTATAATAATTGTATTTAAAAACAATTTAAATACAAATACAAAAATACAAGCTAATTATAGCTGTACCTGTGTCAAATCTATAAACCTGTCTCTTGTGTATGTTATTTTTAAAAATTTTTTTAAGGCAGCTGAGAATGGAGCAACAGGTGTGGAGCTGGATCTTGAATTTAGTGCAGATGGTGTGCCTATTCTCATGCACGATGACACAGTGGAAAGGACAACTGATGGGGCTGGGAGACTGCAGGACCTGACTTTTGAGGAAATCAGGAAGCTTAATCCATCTGCAAAACACAGGCTACGGTAAATGAACTATTCTGAAATTACACTTTCAACAGTGGAAAAATAATTCTTGATGAACAAAATTATTTATTTGATCTATCACTGATGATTTTTTTTTAATTTAAAACTTAGTCCTATATGCTATTTCTAATTTGATTTTAGAGACATATGAGACTGTATATCTTCTTGCCCATCAGTACATCAGGAACAGTGAAATAGAGTCAAGATAAACTGGCTTTTGAGGACAAAATCCACAGGCATCTAATGTGAAGCAGGTCAATATCTGCATAAGCTTGTCCTAAATTGACTGCAGGACACATGATATGTCAGAATTGGCTAGAGGAACTACTTCTAAGATTAATTTTATTCACATGTATTTCTTGACTGATTGTGTTTTGGGGATTCAACACATCAGGTTTATACTGTTGAAGAGGAGCTAGACAGATTTTGGGTGGCCTCACTGTGACCCTGGTGGCTGATTAAGTCCTTCTTAGGGGTATGCAGGTGAAAATATTTTTAGACATTACTAAGAATTTATTTGATAACAATGCAACTTCTGCAGTATCATAAGTGAGTCCATTTCAGAGGAAGAACTCCTAGTATGTGCTCCTGAGACACTGCATTAGGAATTGCAAAGCTGCAGACCTGTGAGTGTGTGGCACAAGGATTGTCTTCCCTGTCTCACTGGAAGGGTGATCACCTGGGCCACACAGCAGGGATTCCCACAGGCAGTGACTGCTGAGCAGCTACTGTTCTGTCAGGAATGAATGAACTGTCACCCCATCAGGAATGGTTTATTGATGGATGAAGCTGCTTCTGCTGAATCCTCAGCTTGTGTTGCCTGTTCTGCCAGGATCTGCATTTCTGGCTCAGGGCTGGGGAGTGCAGTAGGAGCAGGAAGAAGGCAGCAGCTGGGACTGAAAGCTTGTTTGTGGGAGTTGGGGAAGGAGGTGAAGAGCTGGGGTTGGTGTTTTGGGGTGGGACACAGGGCCAGTGAGCACTGGGTCCCACATCCAGTACCAGTGCAGCAGCAAACTGTGTTTGAATCAGCCCTGTGTGGTTGGTGATATGCAGGCCCATGTGTGTGCACATTTTTGTGCATTCCAATGAGTTCTCTCTTTCTACAGGAGCCAGTTCCAAGATGAAAAGGTACCAACTCTGAGAGAAGCTGTTGTGGAGTCTATGCATCACAATCTTACAATCTACTTCGATGTCAAAGGCCATGCAAGTCAGGTACTGCTCGCTGCAGCATGACACCTCCCCTCACCCCTCCTGTGGGTTCCTGACCTGCTGCTGTGCTGGTCTCAAACTGGTCCTTGTTGTACAGTCCCTTCTTTAACATGAGCGAGCCCAAAGTTGTCCTGGGAAGCTGCAGCTTAAAATTGGCACAAGGCTTGTGCAAGTGTTGCACTCAGCTCCCAGCACTGCTGTGAAACAGCACAGGGAATTCCCTGCTGTGCTGAGGGGAGTCAGAACCTCATCTTCAGCTGCCAAGGAGGGATCTATAATTTGCATTACTGAAGGAAGATGCAAATGATCCATCACTAACATTTCATATAAATTATTTTTTTTATTTAGTGTATCGAAATGTAGGAATAAATAATTTTCCTCTTCAACTAAAGCCTGGGTAGTACTAAAAAATTGTATCCACTACATATTTAAGGGTATTTCAAACACTGAGAATCCTACTCATTGTTGTAAAGCAAGTAATGAACAGAAATTCTTTTGCAAAAAAAACAAAATAGAATTTCTCTGTTAATGCTATAAACAATATGCTGCTCCGCTTTTCTTCTTTTCCTTTTCTGTTTC
The DNA here is from genome assembly GCA_013400315.1 of Bombycilla garrulus. Taxonomy (NCBI): domain Eukaryota; kingdom Metazoa; phylum Chordata; class Aves; order Passeriformes; family Bombycillidae; genus Bombycilla; species Bombycilla garrulus. The sequence goes on from VXBU01014678.1 coordinate 304,239, forward strand.
AATCTTGCAACACAACAGGGAAGTGTTTTTAAGATTGTTCTAAAATAACTTTGCAATGTAAATTAAATATGGGTGTGTGTATAACCTCTCTGTGTGTCTCTAATTGCAGGCAGTTGATGCCCTGGAACAACTCTACCAGGAATTTCCACAGTTGTATAACAGCAGCATAGTTTGTTCTTTCATGCCAGATGTTGTTTATAAGGTGATGTTTCCTAAAAGTTTAAGTTTTTTAGTCCTGTCTGGGAATTTCAGTATTAAACTCCCTGTTCCAGGTTACTTTTGGGCTGTTCAAATTCCCGAGGCTTTTAAAAACAAATGAAGCATAATGCATAATCTTATTAGATCACTCTACTCATTAAATGCAAATAGGAATCTACAGCAATTGCCTCCCTTCTGAAAGCAGTGCAGACAAATATGCATTGCTCTTCTAGTTGCTGTCTGGCCAGGTGTCTGTGTGCAAGGTACCAGCTAAATAAACTACTTATTCTAGATCACTCCTAAAACTCTTTCCTCATTCTTATTGCCAGGTCCACTTACTTTGTTTTTCCATTATATACATTGCATCACTGCTATGTAATTTCTTTAACATAAGAGCTGGTGCTTATTCAGTATGATTTGAAGAAAAAAAAACCCTCTAAATATCATAAGTATCTTTCTAAAAGAGTTACAAAAGGATCTAGAGGGGAAGGGCAGAAGGATTCTGGTAAAGTTGTAAATGCAACCTAGGACTTTGTATCTAACTTCTCAAAAATGGTATTTCATGCAGCTGGGCTTTGGATGAATTACGGTCTTTTCTCCTTGGTCCTCCAGATGAGGCAAGCTGACAGAAATGTTGTGACAGCACTGACACACAGGCCCTGGCAGCTGAGTCACCTGGGAGATGGGACACCCCGATTCAATTCCTTCTGGAAGCATTTCTTGTATATGGTGATGGATGTCATTCTGGACTGGAGCCTACACAGTTTCTTGTGGAGATTGTGTGGGGTTTCAGCTTTTCTCATACAGAAAAATTTTGTTTCTCAGTAAGTGTTAAAGTTTGCTCATATATCAGGAGATACTCTCTTCTGTTGGTATATAGGGTGAAATTTACACAATATGTGCTTATCAAAACATTCCATTTAGTGTTGGATAAGGTGCCTTGATAATTTCTTTACTCTGTGCTGTTTCATGATTTTAAGCCTCTATATTTTTTATCTGAATTTTTACTTTCTTTTGGAGCCTCCATTTAATCTCAAAGAGAAAAAGTGTTTGTTGTTTTTGCGTGTTTACAGTAAGAAAACACAGAAAGATGATGTTGCAGAAGGTGATACACTATTGTTCCTTGATGTGATGCTGATGCAAGACCAAAACTCATCTGTAGCCTCAGCACTGTCTGCCTTAACTCTGTATAGTGTCAGCTCGTCTGAGGCTGCTTGTGTTCCTTGCAGGGACTATGTGAGGCACTGGTCTTCCAGAGGAGTTGAAGTGGTTGCCTGGACAGTGAACATGTTTGCAGAGAAAAGCTACTACGAAAGTGTCCTTGACTGCAGCTACATCACCGACAGCCTGGTGGAGGACTGCAACCCTCACTACTGACCCAGCCCGACCACACTGCACTCCTGGGGCACGTCTGCAGCCACGGGGCATCCAGCAGCACTCATGGACTGCTGAGGGGAGCTCTGGGAAAGGCGGAGCAGCAGCTGGCTTCTGCCTGTGGTCACACCTCAAATGCAGGAACCCTCTGGTGCACTGGCCAGAGCTGTGGTGCAGCAACACAGAGTCTGCGGAAATCACTGGAACGTGAAAGAACCAGATTTGACAACCCCCTTGGACCATGACTTGTCTGTGCAGGTGGCTTTATAATTCTCTGACTATTCCTTGGCTTTGTTTAAATTTTGGTTCTAAATTTATATCAGCAATTTTGGTGTCAAAATTTCAAGTCGTAACTTGACGTTAGTAGTTTTAACAACACATTCTACAAGTGTATACTAATTTGAGGTTGATTTATAGCACCTTAAAATCATTTACATTACTCTTCTTCAAACAGAAACTGGAAATAATGGTATGATGGTGCCAAAATAGATGATGAGTATATTTCCCTGTTCTGCATGGAAAGATGGCTGTGCTGAATCCTGATGAGGAAGAAAAAGCCAACTTTCCATGTGCAGTGTGAAGGTTATGAGAATTAACAAATAAAACTTGAGTAGCTTCTTATCTTCCAAACCTTCTAAGAGAACCAAGGGAGGATAGGAAATTATTTCTTCTAATGAGGAAATGACACAGCACATGAATGTATTTATTTTTAAGAGAAAGCTATATATTGAGTACTGATAAACAGTAGAACAAATGGAGCTGAAATGTCTTTTTAGTTTGCCTTTGGTTGCATGATTGAAGGGCACTCAGATATGGAAACTGTAATCCAAACTGAACTCCAAAATGTCTGCAGTTACAATAAACAAGTCTCTGAGAATTCATGGGGTAGTGTTCTTTATCAGCTGTGCAGAAGGGCATTGATGTAAAATGTCACCATTAGTGCAGATTGTCTCAGTTAGGGTAAATCCAAACTTCTGGAATACCAAAGATTCATGCTATGACCTGCATGGGTGGGGGGATGGATTTTGTGTTTGTATCCTGAGCTCCATCCAGGCACAAAGGAGGTGCTCTTCCCTGTCAGGATGACAAGAGCCTCTTCCATTTGTTCACTCAGCCCTCTGCCCTGCAGAAGCAGCAGTCTCAGCCTCCAGGTGCGCATCCTATGGAATGTGTAGGGTTATGTCCAGATCCTGTCCTGCCCCTTCCTGAGTCCTGTGGCCTCTGTTGTTACTGCTGAGCCCAGCAGGGGCTCCCTACGTGGCCGCTGAAGGGCAAATGATTCCTCACGGCAAATGGCCCTTGCTCCAAAGGTCCTGCTGATGTTGCTGCTGGAGTTTCTGGCACGGCTGAGACACCATCCTCAGTGCAAACACCAGGCCTGTGTCCAGTGCCCGCACCCAGGCTCCACAGCTGTACGTGCAGGAAAACAATAAAATTGAATCTCTGCTCTTGCATTCTGGGTAAAGTTTGTCCTTTTTTCTGTGTCTGTGGTGGCTGGGTTTGGGTTGGCTTTAGCCTAAATTATGAGCAAGAGGAAAAGATGTGCCTCTTTCCAGAGCAACAGGGGAGGAAAAAACAGGCACTAGTAGAAAATAAGCTAAAGAAAACAACAACAAAAAATTATGGTGGTGGCAAAGTTGTAGCCTTGAATAAAAAGGAGCTGCATCAAATCTCACAGTCATGTATGATAAAAAAAAAAAAATCTTAGTTGTGTTACTTCCAATCCCTTATAGGAAAAGATGTGTAAACTTTCAGTTTACAAGCAATAGTTTTACACAGATGAGAATTTTATTAGTCACTCTTAGTTCTGATGGCTTCATCAAAGCTGCTTTTAAGTGACTGTAATAAACTGTAAAAAAAGCTCAGAAAAATGAACCCAATTCACACAAGTTACTTCACAGCCATTACAATGTCTCAGTCATTAAAAACAACTGTACTTTAATATATTTCCGTTTATTTGACTAATACTTCAGGTTTGGTTTAGATCAGGTAAAAGCTGTTGAAATACTGTAACTGTTAGAAAAATATTTTTAAAGCAGCTTTTATTTACAGTTAAGCACAAGTTTCCTTATATTTGGTCAACAAGATGTGATCAGCTGTGGAGGGAGCCTGACTGCATCGAGGTGATGCCAGTCCTGGGAGAAGGCTGTCACCAAACACTACTGCTGCAGAACAGCCCCGACAGGTGGATATTCCCCACCACCTAAAAAACCAAAGTCCCGACGCATTTTGCAGTCTGTTCTTCTAATTTTTTTCTTCCACTTAGACGTAAAAAAGATATTTGAGTGACTCTTTTAGGATTGCTTCCTGCAGCCAAAGCCTTCCCTCGGTGCTGGCCGTGCCCGCTCAGGGCTCGAATCCTCCGCCGTCCTCCCCCAGCGCCGCTTCCCGGGCGCGCAGGGCGAGCTCCACGGCACGGGCTGAGCCCGCCTCCCAGCCTGCTCGGCACAGGGCAAACGACGTTACTGCGCTGCTGGGGACAGCCAACCACCCCCATCAGAACGCCCCGTGCTCTTTAGGGATCTCATCTGGCAAGTTTTTGAATTTCCATCTAACTTCATCCCAAACTACCACACAAGGTCCCATAGCTTCGTTTTGTTCTGAGCATGATTATGTTCTAGGGTCTCTCCTGCATTAGTAGCCTCTTCTGAGATTCACGCCAAGATGTGAAGTCTGTTTCTGAAGTGAATTAAAGTTCTTCCCTGTCTGTTAGGTGCTCCCATGAGACAAAATGGCTGGTCTACCCAGGAATTTTACTCTAGTGCACAAAAGCTGGTGGTCAGTCTTTAGAAGTCACCACCAACACCAGAATAAGCTACCAAAAAGCACAACCTATAGAAAGTACTCACCCCACAAGCCCAGTCATTTTGTTTTCTCTTTACATAAGATGCTAAAATGCCCCTGACATGCAGCTGTCACACGCTGTGTCTGTACATCAAGCATTTTTACTGAGATGAATTTTTAAGAGCTTTCTGTGTTTCATCTTAGTTGCTTACCTGGTGTAAAGTCACTGCTTGAGATCTCAGCAGAAAAAGGATGCTGAAAACAAAATTCACAAGCAGGTTTAGGTCATGCTTTTCTTCCTGTGTGTATTGTCTTGTATTTGAAAAGATACTAGTTATCTGTAACAAAACCATACTCCCCAAATCTTGAGCAGGTCTGTGATTATGAGTGTTCAATAGCTACTCTGATCACACTTTTATACCTGTTCAAGTTAATCTTTAAAGTTATTTCCACCCATACAGGACTTTTCTCTGCATACACCCATCACCCATGTCATGCCCCAGATTCCATATAGGGAAATCTACATTTTCCTCTTTTGAGCATCTCACCTCATTGTAGGCTGTGTTTTGGTTTCTGTCAAATGCCATTCCTGGGTAGCCTGGCTCCTCCCGGGCAGCTTGTCTGGAAGGTTGGTATGAAGAGGAGCTTCTCTGAAAAACAATATTTGGAACCAGCAGTCTGTGTTACGGCTTCCAGCTGTGACTGTATGGGCAGCACTGCTCATCTCCCTTGTCTCAGGGAGACGGCCTTTCTGCTAAATCCACAATGAGATCCTTCTGACATCTCCTGAAATCTGACCTTATCAACTACAAGAACACCCACACTTGTTACGTGACCAAATCTCCCTCCCAGCAGCCCTGCTCTGGCACTCAACACAGGCACTCAACACAGGTTGTTTGAAAATCCCCAGCACATAGAAAATGCCCATTACCTCTTTACAGCCAATATTTATTTGTATTATCACACACATATTTACAGCTAACAACAGATTAATATCAATTATTTTCTGTATTTGGTTTTTTATTTATATGGTCATTTTAATGATTGCCTGTCATACAGGGGACTTTGAGTTTTTGGGTGGAAGGAGAGGAACCTACAAAACACTTTCTCTACCAGTCTGTAGGTCAAGCAGTTTTTACTCAACACAAATAAAAACATCAGATAGCATGTATATATCCACTTCTTAACACTAATTTGATGGCTAAGCAGGCAGGACTGCCTTGAAAAATAAATTCAAGTTTAGGACAATAGATGTCTATCAATGTTGTATGGATTTAAAATGGGGTTAGGTCAAAGTACTCAGTTTTACCTCAGTTGAAAATAACCACAAATCACAACCCCCTAAGGAAATCCATTACCAGGGGAGGAAGGCAGCCTCCTTCTTAGCCTAGGCAAGGTTCAAGTGGGACCAAACCTTTTGGTGACCATCACTGCACAAGAACATTAGAAATGTTTTCTTAAAGCTTCATAACCATAATTTATGCCTGGTGAGGGTAAGGACTTTTCTCTATCCTTATCAGGTCGAATTCCAGCCTGAAATAAATAGTTAGGGAACTTTCACAGCATCCTTTTGCTGGAGTTAAGCAGTAAACATTTAGATTAAGTTTTAAGTACAGACTTTTCCCAAAGCAGCAGCCTGTTTGCACAGCTGGAGAAGCCCCATGGAACTGTACCAAGCAATTAAACAGCAGAAGCTGAGCGCTCAGACTGACCTGCTGGCCTCTTCCTCCCAGTGCTGAGATTCTTTGTCTTGCCCTTTTCTCTCTCCGTAGCTTTTTGAGTAGAAAAATCTTATCTTTTCCTGCCTGCGGTCAAGACATATTTGATCATTAGCTGGAATGCACTAATTATCCTTGAGAGGCTCAAGGCCTGTAAGTAACCAGTGACCAAAATAATTCCTTCTATTCTAAAATAATCGGTCTGCAGAAGGAGCTGCAGCAGCACATCTTGAAGATAGAATTCTTTTTCTATAAATCTATTTATGAGTTAAATTTCCCTGCAACTCCCATGGGGAAGGGCTCCCACCCTCCTTTGCACAGTTACAGGAAAAACAGGTTACAGCCCCACAAAGCCGGATGAGACAATCAACAAAGAAGTCAAATTATACAAAAGATAAAGCTGAAAGCCAAACTTACATTATTAATTTGCTCAAATAAGCGGCCAATCATGATCTTTCTTGCGTGTACTATTTGCCCGCAAAGATAAATAACAATTCTAGACAAAACAGAAAAAGGTCCAACATATGAGCACTTTATTCTAGTCAGTGTCTAGATAGAAATGTATCTTGTTCATTTTAACCCATTAAAAGACATATATACACACATCTCTGTACACACACATATATATAAAATAGATGTATACAATTACACAAGCAATGGCAAACACATAGATTTGCTTAAAACATAGCAAATGCATGAAATTGTTTAAAACATTCTCTTGGAAAAGACCCAAAAATGTATGGACTTCTGTTCAAGATGAGAGGCACATTTAAGTGAGTCAACAATACAAGATGCATTTCAGATAACAAAATAACATAGAATGACTCTGTCATTGCCAGTTTTTTTTCCACTTAAGGCCTTTTTCTGGTTCTTTTTGCTAGCAGATACTTACATTACAAAAGTAGAGAGGATGAAGAAGAAAAGTCGATTTGCAATTAAGTTATGGTAGATCCACACTACCCATTTCCAGGCAGCATAACTTTCCAGTATTTTTATCCACTCAGTAACTGCAGCATACATAGACGATAAACCTCTGAAAGGACCACATTCTTCTGAAGGTTTTAACCTGAGAGTGTGAAAAAACATTACTTAAAACTTCTTAACATATGTTAACCAGTGAGTTAGTTCATGTGATTTTGTACATCCAGATGCTCCTCAGATTTCTATATCCCTCTACTGTCTTTAGACTCCCAGGGTACTTTTGTGATCTGTATTTAATTTTTTACTTGTGTCCCTCTCCAGCCATTAAATGTCCACCCCAGACTATGCAGTGAGACATGAGTCCTTGCTGGAACGGATCAGTACCAAGCCCTTAAGCACAATCTTGACATAAATATAGCATGTCAGTCACTGTAGCACATGCCACAGGAAACTGAAAAACTGGATTTTTTTTAAACATTTCACCACAAGGAACCATCATTTCACCTTGCCTTCAGGGACATGAGTCACTGCAGATCTTCAGTAACAACAGAGTGTGGTAAAATAAGACAGCACATTATAAGAATTAACATTTTCAGATAGACTGAAATAGGAAAGTGTTTGCTTTGAAACTTAACCCCTGGCTGGTATCCGGTCACACAGCATAATTTAGGAGGCCTGAATGCCAGTGATGTTCCATACCTCCAGACAGTGACTCCAATGACAGACAGGACTCCCAGGAAGGAAGGACAAAACAGCAGGAAAATGAAGGACGTCATCATTTGAGCAGTTCTCCAGACTTTGCGAGGGGGCTGGCAATTCCTCATCAGACTGACCTTTAAAGAGACAAAGGTACTTTGGAATGCTGTTACCTGCCACTTCAACTTGGTTTAAGTAAATCTCACTGAAATTGCTAAAATAGCATCTACCAAAAGTTTCCAAGAACAACTTTTTTGTGAATTAGATAGATAAAGTGAAATTTTAGAAAACTTTAAGAATATAATCTTAAGAAATAGTAAGAGGCAAAATGAGGTTCTGGTGGGTTCTTCAAGAATTTGTTGGATAGGGTTTGCTTTTGTAGCATATGCAAACTCATGGTTCAGGGAAATTTGAATCCATCTTTCTATCTACAGCCTGGTTCTTCTACATTCAACACTACAAACTGCTTCATGACCCAACAAACAGCTTCTCATCTGGTCATGCTCTGAGACAAAGAATTCTGAAAAAAAGACATTTCCACCATGATCTTTAGCTGAGTCACCCTGCTTACACCTAGATAACTTCATGGGGGGGGAGTTGCTGGGGAGTGACTGGGTGGCCAAAGTCACAGCCACAGGCTGAGTGTCTATATTGACATATGCACTTGCCCACTGTTAGTTCTCCAACCTTTAATTTTACTGCTTTATTATTTATGATGAATACAAAGTTATTATGATTAATATATTATGATGAATATAAATTTGTTACCTTTTTCACAAAAAATACTATAAAAAAAGCTATCATCTGGATACCAGGCAACAGAGGTGAGAACAGGATACCAATCCTACAAGGAAGGATTTACAGAAAAAAAAGTTACGTCTTCACTGTTCACCATTCAGTTCTCAGTGCACTGAAAGCAGAAAAATATCACAATAACTTCATATACAGATAGTATACTGTATTATTTATTGGAAATAAATAATATTACTTGGAAATGTGACTTGGTTACCCTTGATCCTCTAGCAGTAAGTCCACCTTGGAAAATAAGCAATTTCAAACACACATATCTATGTACAGGTCTGCAGAACCCTCTTATAATTGGAGTAACATACTAATTCTTGGAAAAAAGGCATATTTTCCAGCATTTAATACTGAGATTATTTCAACAAGAATGTCATCCCAGTGGGGAAGTAAACAAAACTCCAGGATATTCCTGCAGAAACAGATCAGGTTTCTCTCAGACCAGGTGGCCACGGGATAAACTACTGACTGAAGTTATTGTTACTGCCCACATAATTACTTTGGCAAGTCAGAATCCTTACCAAGGACCCTGAACAGCTCATCTCCCAGTCATTTATCCTGTTCTTTCCGGGAAGCACTTACAAACATCAGAATAAGATTTTTTTTCCTTTATAGTTCTACAGGTAAATGAAGTCTTGGCTGTAAATTTAACACTTACCAGGTCAAAGTCTGCGCATAGATCAAATGTAAAACATTTCGTCCAATATCAAATTCTGGCAGTCCCAGGCTCACACAAACTGTAGTTCCAATAATTCTGGAGGGAGAAAACCAAAACTTATAGCACAACAGCATTTGCTAAATGATAAAGTCCTCTGTACAAGTCCCTGTAAATGACTTTCTGAATACAAGAATCAGTGACAAACTATTTAGAGGCTGCATTAATGGCATGTAAAGCAGCTTGTTCATTAGACAGCACACCAAAAAGGAAACAGTTTGGCAAAAAAAAAAACTCCTGTGAAACAAAGCAGGATTGAAGTAAGACCTAGTGTATGTTTCACACAACTAAACCAGAAAACCAATAAGGATTTCTTACTGTATCAGTACATATCTATACTATAGTAACTACTTGTTACTCTAAGCACAAGTCTCCTTGAACTTAAGCAGGTGAAATGTCAAGGGGCGTCAGTACAGAACTGTAACAGCTTTTTCAGGTCCTGAGAATTTTCAGCCTCAATAAAAAAAAGAATGAAATTTGTACTGTAATACTCCTAATTACCCTCAAATACATCCTACTTCAAACTAACTGAGGTCGCAAGGAGCTGAAACAGACAGGTAAGCAAGTACTGAGAGGATTCTTACTGAGGACCAACAATCCCTTTTAGTCACCTCATTTTTCCTGAGCTGGGGACACTCAGTTTTTTGCTTGTTGTAGCAAGAGCAATAAAGATTTTGGTAACTATCACATCTTGATAAAACCTTATCAACTGCATCATCAACAGAGCTGGGCTTTCAGGAGGTTACTCTGAGCACAAAATATTAAATACAAGCAATTGTACTTCTAACTTTTCACATGTCTAAGTCAGGAACTTTTGCCCGGCTTACGGGAGGCCATTCATCACAGCTGACATTGCAGTTTTAGTTCTATGACCTTTTGCTGGGATGTGGTTTCCTACTGAACACAACAAGAACAGGAGGATTAAAGTACACTGGCAAGAGCCGTGGAGGAAAAGTCTTCAAGAGCTTCTCAACATTGTTTTATATTAATTCAACAAAAAGTTAACAAAGCCTTACCTTGTAAATCAGTCTTGCTCAAATCATGGACAGAGAGCAAACAATGGATCTCCTGCACAAAAGTATGGCTAGGGATCTAAATGCTCTGTAGAGCTGGCAGGCACTTAAATACTGCCAGAGCCATATGCAATGTTTGGCATTAGGAAGGTTCACACATCAGGTGTCAGAAGTAAATGACTTCTTCCTTACATACAGAGCTGCACTGACATCCAGTCCACAATACTTGCTCATTTATCATGCTGCAGATCTCTACATCTGAGAGCCTCATTATATGCTTAATATGACTGATAAAATCAGATTTTAAACTTGTGGACACTACAGTGCCATAACTAAGAGGGAAAACATCACAGCGGGGTACACCAAGGAAAGGCAGCAGTGTGCCCATGCTTATGCAGAAAAGATGGGTTTCTTCTTGAGACAACTGGTTGTCACCTAGCTCTCAGGAAACCCATGAGAATAGAATGTGGCTTCCTCCTTGCATGTGTTTCTGTCTCCAAAGGGAAAAAGGACACTGACCTCCTTCTAAGGAGGAGCAGCAATATACACAAGGCATGTACACAGAGACTCTGCCTGGTAGGGGAAATCAAGGAAACTTCAGTGGTGCCACAGCCATGCTCCTGCTGAACTTTTCCCACAGGGAGAAAACAGTTCATATCTTTGGTTAATGAATGAAAACAAGACTAGAGAAGTAGTACTCACCTTCGTAAAAACTCTCCAAAGAAAGAGCCAAGCAAACAAAATATGAAGTCAACTAGAACAAGACGATAGATATCTTGGCCAACCAAAGTTTCCCAGCACTTTAAGAAACAGAAAGAAAAGAAAAAAAAACCCATACTAGAAGTTAAAAATCATGTGATTTAAACATTATTCCCAAATGCTTGGGCATCTGAAACTCAATCGAAGATCTGAAATCTTGATCAAATATATTCTAGCAGCCTGGCAAATCATAGTTAACTTCTCAGTGAACAATGCTGCCCTCCAGCTGAGACTTGAGCTGGGCCATTCATTTTTTTTCTACAGTTGATTTCTCTCACGTTGCTAATAAAAACTCTTAGGATAAGAAATTCAGCTTCCCAAGACACCACATGTGCTTCTCTTTGCTAAAGCAAGTCTCTTATCCAAGTGGTTCCTAACCTGGTGCTGTAAGTCAGATTTGTGTTTTTGAAACTTTACCTGTGACTCTGAGATAGCCACGATGTTAATCCAGTAGTAGCACAGTATTCCAATAATTGACAATTTCAAGATGATAGTTCTGAAAAAAGAAGTAACAGTAACTGTTGAGCTGGTTCATACCTGGAGGGGGTGATGGCAGGATGACCACTGGTTACACTTTTTTACCTCCTCTTGGCACTGCAGAGTGCCAGGACTAAGAGGAGCTCTCCTGGGAGGTCAGGGGTGGCATTGTTCTATTGTTCTGGCAGGAGGGGAGCTGGGCACGACAACCTTGGCACAACACCTACTTAACAGGCTGCTGGCTGGGCATAAGGGCTCCTCAGGAGAGGGAGGCTGAGGTTCACCAGGGGTTAGGCAGTGCAAATTCCAGGCATTTGTTTTTAAATTAGATAACCTTGGTCCCCTCTCTACTTCCCTTCCTTTCCTGGGGAGGGGCCAAGAGCCCAGGGCCATGAAAGAATGCTACAAGCCCCGTGTCACAGTGCACCCAGCGGGGAGGGAAACCATCCCTCATCTTCATGCAGAGATATAACATCCCAGAAGCTCATGGAAGACAAAAGGTCATGAAGACAAGAGTGTACAGAAGCCTTTGGAGAAGATGAATTCTCCTCCATAGCTCCCTATTCCCCCCATACCACCCAGACACAGCTTTGTATCGAAAAGAACTCAGACAACTTCAGGCTAAAAGCACTAAGAGGGGGCAGAAGAAATACCTGATAATAGTGACAAATATGTGCTGTCCAGGACTCTGAAACTTCTCCAGGTGCCCAAGCCAAGAGAAGAAGAATGGGATCAATGTGTTGAGGAGAGATACTATCACAGGCAGCACCAACATGGCAGCTTGGCTCTCTAGATCATTTCTATGCCATCTCATAAACAGCTTAGAGAAGAAAAAAATCGTAATCAAACTTAGAGCCTTAACCAAAATGCTGCCTCAAGGTGTGTCCACAGGGAAGCTCCCTGGCTCACCTCCCTGTATGTTCTCAGGTTAGAGACTGTCATGTTTCATGGGCCCTTGAGCAGCAGCACAATGACACTCTCCCCTCCCCCTAAATTATGTGGGACCAGGGGTGGAAGCCCCAGCCCAAATGCAGCTCCTGTGAAGAAGGAGCAGGTTCCTGGGCCTAATTCTTGTTGTTTCTCCCCAGGTCACCAGATGCACTGTCCCTAAGCTGACCATGGGCCCAGGCAACCAGCTGCTGGAGAGAGGAGGGAGATTTGCTCAGACCCCTCAGGTCCCACACTCTTGCCATAGTCCCCAGGGGGACAGGCCTTGCAAAGCAGCTCTTTAGGTCCAGCAGAATTTGTGTGTGCTCTGGCTACAGTAGCAGCTCAGCTTCCCTGTGCTCCTCGCAGTGAGTAGACCAGTGCTCGTGCTCAGGGTGGAATACCCAGGTAGAAAAATGCAGATTCTGGCCTTACCTTGAGGTTATTAATGGAGAGGAAGTAAACACCAGTACAAGCAGCTACTGCTGCTCCCAGGGAAGCAACCCAAGCAAGAAGATGAATAGCAAAACGATGAACTCTTTCCAATGTTGAAAGGTTTCTAATTTCTTTGTTTAATTCAGCGAGACCTTCCTGCAAAGAAACAATTCCTAATGAAGAAGTTCTTAGTCAACAACATAAGGCAAAACTTCTTTAAAGGCACTACCAGAGAAACTGAATGAAAGATTATTGCTCTGGAAGATGGGCAACTTTGTGTTCCTATCCTAGAAGTCACATTTCACAGATAATATCTCCTGCCTGCCTTTTGTTTATAAAATATTTAAATAGCAGGAAGGAGAAAAACCAGAAGATATACTCTGTATGGCAAATATTGAATAGTTACAGAGATTCATTCAATAGAACAGAAGCGTACAAATACTTACACATAGCTTAAAGAGAAAAGGAAAAAGCTAAGCCTATGCCAGGAGCTCAGACCAAATGAAACTCAGAAAGTCAGGAAGATTTAAATCTCTTAGGCACAGGACTAGCACACTTGTGTCTCGCTGCCAGAGATTTGGTATGTGCACACACACATTTGTATGCACAACTAAATCTCTAACAGAATGACTCATGCACGTTAGCTTTGTACCTCCTGTGGTTTGTACCTTTATTTGTGTGTGGAGATTCTTTTGTTTCAGCTTCACAGCATTTTCATTAGTTATATTGAAGTCCCAAATGCAGAGCATCTTGCTGGCATTCAGATGTAATGTCTTAGGGTTAATAAAGTTCCTGGCGAATAATTTTGCCATGCTGCAATAAAAATTAAATCGGTCAGATGTGTAACAGGGAAATTCATCAAGTCTGTACAGCAGGGCAAGGAGGGAGATTTATCAGCTTTTCCATCCCATCACAAGTTTATTGGACCTATGTCAGAGCATGTCACATACAACAATGTGGAAAATAAACTGTAATGTAAGAAACTCTAGCACTTCCATCTCAAGATTGTTGATGACAATCTTTACCTCTGGAAGGCTACATCAGTAAGAAACAGAGTTAGGGGCAACAGCTTACAAAAGGGGATCACAATATTCCCAGTTTGAAGTGGGATTTTCTGCATGTCCTTTACAATTTTGAGTTAGTTTCAATTTCTGTAATAAAGGTTTGATTCCTGGAGACTGTCTTTTGAGCAGAAATTTCTACTTAAACTCTAGACCTGTAAATAAGGACTTACAGAAACATGCTCAAAAATTATTACTTCTAATTGTTGATAGGATTGGGTTTTTTATGGTTTGGCTATTTTCCACTTAATATAAGAGAGATAGGAATTCACAGTCAGTTTACCTGAACAATAAGATAAGAAAACAGATTACAAAATATATTCCAACAGTGAAAATATAGGCCAGCTGCATGTTGTAAGATGGACCATTCTCTATTTTACTGATTGTAGCATTGGTGTAAAAGCCATAGTAGAGCACTGTTTGTTGAAAATAACCCTGAAAAAACAAGGACATCATTCAGAATATTTGCTACCACCTCCATGGTGGAAAGCATCATCATCTGAAGACTAATTAGTGGATGTGGGAGCTGACCTGTTCCTTATCATGAAATCACAGGTGTGATTAAATTCAAATACTTACAGCTCCAGTGAGCAGCTCCAGGCCCGTGAATGAAAGGTTGTTTGGTTCTGCTGCAAGAAACTGAGGAATTGTGATGAAACTGAAGTTTACAAGGAATGAGAAGATGTTAAAATTTAGCAGCCACTTCAAGAAAACAAAGTAAGAAAGAACACTTGTTCCAAATTCAGCACCAATGATCTTCTTAGTCTTGTGCCATATCCGCAGTTGGTGAAAATATTCTGAAAGAGTATTTCCAAGTCGCCGAAATGACTGAAGGGAAAGAGAGGAGGGAGATGAATCTCAGCAAGCAAACAGGACTCACTTTCACATAATAAAGCTTCACATTCTAATGTTATAGATTTGTTTTGATATTAAGAATGATTTTGCCCCACTCCATGCACCACAGGATGGTTAACTGGTTTTCCTAAGTGGTAATGCAGTGCAAGTCATTATTAAAGAACACTGCAGTAATTAACTGGATCTTTGGTAAGTACCATGAAGCAAGACACCAGATTCCTCTGGAGACAGTTATAACATTGCAGCTAGAGTGGTTTGCTCTGTTGTGACTGACAAAATTTTCTGGCACTTACCACTGCTGCTCCCTTCAGACGCTGTGTACACTGAGCACCACGGTACCTTGATTTTTCTTTTATTTCTTTAAGAACTCTGTTTCTGTGGAAGAGCAGGGCAGGGGTAACAAGCATTATAGTATGAGTTGCAATTGAATCAAGAAGCCAAAGAAAATGCTGCAAATACAGTTTCACCCCTGATCACATGAACAGAATTAGTACAACACAGAGATGTTCTTACTGGTTCATTTTATATTAGCTGATACCTTGGCTCCTGTCTCTGCTCTGACAGCATGTTCTAACTCCTCCACTAACTCATACTGGCAGCAGAATTTAAATATATTTTGTGAGGAGACAAAAGGATAGTTGAGATCATGTGGTCTCTTCTCCATTTTCAATGACCAACATTCACGCCTCCTTTGAAAATAAATCTCAGGTAATCATTTATAACAAAATCTCAGGACCCTGATATTCTGTTTTATATTACCATGAGAGATTCTTCTTATCTCCATAGCTAAATTATTTCCTCTTGCAAGACATTAACTTTCTAAAAGTGCATTAAAAATTACTTTGTCATAAAGTGACAAACCAAAGCTCAGGAAATGGTAAACCCCCCTAATTGATAGCTAGATGTTGCTAGAAGCAAATGTTTTTAAAACTAAACAGATAAACTTTTATTTTTACCTGATCTCTCTCTTTTTTCTCATGGTCTCTGGCATCTTCTGGATTGCTTTAATCCTTTCATTGTTGGACATATTTGCAAGACTTTCAATTACATCTTCCCCTGCATCAAACCCATGCAAAAAAACCCAAAATTATGGGATAAGAATACAGTAATTTTTATACAAGTTGAAATGGATATTAAAATGTCCCCCGTTTACACTGCTACCAAGGTGTAAAGCTGAGACTTAATAATATTGCCCAGAATATCTTCCTTCAGCTCCCTCAGAAGTCTAAATCAGATGCAAGTAAGTAGTCCAATAATGTTCATAGAAAGAGCTGCAGTATAAAGGAAAATAAAATACTGACAAGACTCCAATATTCTGGTCCGTTGTTTGATCACTGTATAATAGTTACACTTCTGTGATGCTACATATTGACTTGAAAGCTAAACTTTTGCTTTATTTCTTTTGCAATTTTAGTTGATGTTAGTGCCCATACTTGGCACTACCTATGCCACAGACACACCTCTATGATCTGACAATCAGGCTGCTTCTGCATAGCTGGAATTTGATGCTAATTTCAGACACAGTGGCTGAAAGTAATCTATTAGCTGGTCAAACAAATTCTAGTAAAGAGCTTAGCTTAGCTTTCTACAATTTAACACCTTCATACTGCAGTGACTTTCATTTATCATGGGATTTGAGTGTGTTGGGAGAGCATAAAAGATTAATCACTACCATAACAAAAACCTAAGTTGTCTCCATATCCCCTAGCCACGCAATTGTGTTGGGAAACTAAGAACAGCATCAACCACACCATCCTTGTACAAGACACTGTACAAGTCTTGTACACCAAAACACTAAATATGGAACCACTTGTCTAAACCCCTACCTTCACTGTCCACTGGACCTGTTTCAAACATGCTGGGAGAAGTCATGAAGGTCTCATCAGGTGGTCTTCGGTTGCGTCTCCGAATGAAGCTGTCTAAATAACATACATTCTTTAGGAAGCCCAGATACTCCTGCCAATTTGACTTAAGAAATTCAAATTTCATTTTCACAAGGACAAGTTAAAAGTCTACCCTTCAATCTCACTAACTTCATGCAAGCACACTCCCCCACTCACTCCTTTCCTGGTCATCTTTGACAACCACAAGCACTTTTTCAGACAAATGCTGGAAAAGAGGAACTGAGTGTTCAGCTGTCATGGAGAACTCCATCTAAACCATTCACAAATGCACACATTCGTTATTCAATACTTTCTTCCTAGAAGACAATGCCTTTCTTTAAAAATCCTTCCCCAGCATTCAAGTGGATCATTTTAGAATCACACCATCATGCTGAATAAATTATATGTGCCTAACTCCCTTTTCCCTAGTGCCAAAATGCAGCTGCTCTCTCCACCTCTTTTCATCCACTTATTCAAGCACAGGTGACTACACTCCTTAAAAGCATCTGCCTTCCAGCCATGACACAGATGAGTTTAGCCACAGCTTTCTTTGCCTGGCTTTCCCAGTAAGCTAATGGCCAGTCCCAGTGTCACATCCCAGTGTGGAGCTCAGCTCTCTGATGTGGAAGGGCCCCGTTTAAGGCTCCTTTTATTATGTGAAAATATTCATACCTGAACAAGAAGGCTTTAAAATATTTATTAATATTATTTTATGGAGAGCAGGATTGACATGGAATATTGTGATGCACCACAATCCTTACCTGCCGATCCACTGGAAATTCCATGGGTGTAGGGATAATCCAGCAGATGGAAGGTAGAATGTGGGGTGTAAGTCAGTTCTGGCTCAGGCTCAAAGGAAAGATTATCTGTTGAAGGAAATCAGAGTTACACAAAGTTGCAAACTGTTATGGGCTATTTAGAGACACAGAATGCCAACCCTATGACAAAACACAAATATACTGCCAACATAGCAACTATTCCCTCAACAAAACTCCCCTATTCCACTCCAGTACACATCCTAATACTCAACAACTTACTCAGTCCATACAAGACAATATTTATTGATCTGATAATACAGCAATCCATGGATTTGCTAATAAAACACCTGAACTGGTTAAACAATTAAAAAAAAAACACCTAAAAATATTTACAGAGTTGAGCTTTGCAGAGCTGCAGGACTCCCTCAGGACAGAGCCAACTGTTATTTGCTCCAGGGATTCTCTAAGCTGGCTACACGAGAAACTACATACCTCTGAAATTTCTATATGAACTTGTGCTGGATAAATCCTGGCTGTAGGCAGGGTCAGGTCCCAGGGAGGCCATTGGGATGGCCACAGGGTAGTTCTGCTCCCTCTCTCTGTGTTCTCCATAGGAACCATGCAGAGATGAATCATAAGGAGTTTGGTGAGAGAATGGATTCCTTTGAGAACTCCCCCTGTGTAAACAATAAAAAAGAAAATCCTGACTGTCAGAAAAACCCTCAATGGATATCCTGAATAATTTGCTGCTTATCATCAAATTTGACTATGTTATAAAACAAAATCTGATATTGAGAGGTATTTTGTATTGAGAACTTCAACACTGTAATTCTGATTTGGTTATTGAATGAATTAGGAAGGCTAGAATTTTCTCCACGTGAAGTTAGCTTAGAGTCTAACTAAACAGGAATACCTGCTTGGAAAACAAAGATATCCAAGGTTATAGCTCATCGTAAAACTTCTGGATCTAAAAAATATGTATGACATTATGCCATAAATACATTTGACTCAAATTCATCCAAGATGTAAAAAGTAAACACACCATTTCCCTTGAATGCTGCCTTCCTGGTAACAGTTTTAAAAATTTGTCTGAGAATGAAAGTGTGAAGGAAGGATTAAAATAAATCCACAAATTAAAACTCCAGAGAAGAAGTATCTTCTGCATATAAATGACTATCTCTTATGGCACAGTCACACAGTAAAATCAAATAAACTCACCGTCTATCAATTTCCAATGTCTCTGAGAAGTGATAGTCTGGATTTTCAAAGGCTTCATTGTAATGATAAGACATGATGACTCCTTGGTTTGAATGATGAAATCTTCCTTATTTTTGTCTCTACTGCTTCATTAATATGTTAATAGGAAGACTGATTACAGACCTGATTACAAAACAGATGCAGATACATAAAAATTAAAAGGAAGGAACTCCATTTTAGCAACTTAGAAGATTCTGCTATTCTACTAACAAATAACATACAACTGTATAAATCAGCAGTGGTTGTAACTTTATCACCATTGGGAAATCGGGGTCCACCAGAAGTTGCAGGTCAAATTGGAACTCATATTTCTCTAGAGTTAGGTCTCTCCAAACCTATGGAATTGCAGTCTAGAGAAGTTTTCTCAACACTAATGAGAGCAGGCCTTAGAAGGAAAAATTTTAAGTTCTCTCTCTCCTTCTTAAACAGTAAAAGCCAAATGCACACATTTTCTCAAAAAAAATCACTACATTTCCAAAACTAAAGAGGAGGTGAAGCCTGCCCTGTTCTTTGCTAGCAGTGCATCTCTAAGCCTTAGCTGTGCACAAGGGACCTGCAAGACCATGGCTTTGTACAGAGTTGACAATATCTAGAGATTCATTCTTAATGAGGGCTCTTCTAATGTTTAATGCCTCAATCCTCTAATAAGCCTGGTTTTAGATTTTTCACATAATGCTCTATTTTAATTTTAAACAAGCCAGACTTAATCAGAATTTATTGAATGGGAGTCCTCATGGGTCAGTAGAAAGGGAATGTTAAATTAGAAAAACAGAATCCAAATTAAATAGGCAGTTCTTGCAATCAATCAAAAATCATACTCAAAATAAAGAAGGAAACAATTTTTAGCATTTGTTCTTAAAGGCACCATGCAAGTTTCCCAAGCTGGCAAGCTATTCTACAGCAGGGAAGGGAAAAATAAATTATAAAGGGCACAGCTGGCAAAACCCGTCGGACCTTATTTTTATTTTGGCTCCATTCCTAGAAAAGCAGAGCTAAATCTCATTTACCATTAGAGTCTCAACAAACTTTTTCATTTGCAGTGGATTTTATTTGTGAGTTTTACTGCAGTAGAGGAAGTATTACATGAAAAGTATCTTCAAAATGCACAATTATGCAGTGCCTAGTTTCTGAGGGCTTTTCAAAATCTTGTTCTGCCAAAAGAAGCTCTTAAATTACTATTGTGTCATTTACGTGCCTTATGAGCTTGGAAAACAGTTGAAAATCTTGCAGTGTGACATACAGGTGTAAAACACTGCCCAGGTTTTGCACCCTGACTTGCAGAGTTATGCTTATAAACATGAGGGATTGATTGAATTCAAAGTCCTACACGTTAATCAGAACACTGACTGCACTTTGACTGCACAGTATGAGGAAGGGTGCTCTGAGGTCCAGGTATTCAGCACATCTGGTAAAAACTTTCCAGGAAATGGTAACACAGAGGGCATCACCCCTGCTTCTGCAAACAACAGGGTGTGACTGATGCCAAAGAAACCATAAACAATCTCTCCAAAGTTACACTTGCGTTTCTTCAGGCAACAATTTCACACCTACAGAGACAGATTCTCACCAAAGCAGAAGAGTAATTAGCAGAGCCCTCTTTCCTCATCTCCAAAAATCCAAGGCTCCTACTGAAAGAAATCCAAGGCTCTTACTTAAAAGTCACAAGAAGATTGTATCTCCTGAAGAGGTAGATTTCCTTTGACAGAAACCACTTAGCTCTCGGTGATCTTTTGAGAACTAGCTCAGAATATATCTGAACTTTTGTACAAACTCTTCAGGAATTAGTACATTCTGTCCCTATACTCTATTAAAAAGCATGGAAATGATTCTTGATAAAGATTATTGTAGTCTTCTACAAAGATTTGCTTGGAAAACTAAACATCCCCTATAAATGTGGTTTATATTTCAAACTGTAATGAAACACCAAAGAGGGAAAAATTACTTTCTCAGAGGAAGAAAATTCTGAGACAATTCCCTTTGAAGAGTGTGCAAAATTACATTTTTTTATTTTTTTAAACTGGTTTCCCAGGAGCCCAATTCTCTTGGACTCAGCTATCCAAAAAGCTGGGAGGCTTGCCAGAAAAGCAGCTGGAAAGCTGAGCACTGATCTAAACAGTTTGCCAGCTTGCCTGGTCTTCATTGGAGCTGTAGAGAGCACAGACATTTTGATGGAAGTGTATGGGTCGTGCAGACTCAGCATTACCCAGAAGCAAACTGGCAGAAAGCATCAACCATCCATACCAACCAACTTGCTGACAGCAACCAACCAGAAGAAACAGATCAGCCTGACTGGAAAATACATCCAGACTTTCTTTTTCTTACTCATTTGAGAGATCTCAAGGCTTATCCATAAAGGCTTCCTCAGAAACTCAAAAAAAACCCCCAAAGCAGATTTTCTGTTGGCTCTGTCATTAAGCACTTCATTTTCTTTGAGTCTTATGATGCACTGCATGCTAGGATCGCTATGAAAATCCAAAGGGACATTTACCGTCCAACACTGAACCCAGCATCTGAAAATACTGGTTTTTCTCCACTCATGAAGTTTTAAGGACTTGAAA
This sequence comes from Bombycilla garrulus, assembly GCA_013400315.1. NCBI lineage: Eukaryota > Metazoa > Chordata > Aves > Passeriformes > Bombycillidae > Bombycilla > Bombycilla garrulus. Next base: position 325,429 of record VXBU01014678.1, read on the forward strand.
TAAATTTTCCACATATGCTGAGGCAAATTCAAATCTGGCAGTTTATACATTTCTGACCAGTTGTAGCTCACTGGAAAGAACCCAAAGCAGGCAATGCTCAAACTAAACCATCCCTTTCCTCTTTTCAACCTGTGATGGAATGCAGCAAACCACATCTCCAGGAAAAGATAGGACATTTAGACTTAGTTTTCCTTTTAAAAAAATTATTTAGAAGGAAAAAATAGTTCAAGGACAGAGGTTATTTGTGAAAGACAGAAAATGGGATCTTGCCAAAACTTCCCTTTGTAGAGTGGCATCCACTTGCGGATTAAGTTTTTGGATTTTTAGCAAGCAACTTAGCTTGCTGAAAGAAACAAATCCTGTGCACCTTCTCTGGAGTACAGAAGCATTTAAGATCAATGGGTTAAATGATCACTGATATGTAAATAAGTTAGATCTGTGGAGGGTGAGTGCCTTCTACTTAAATCGTTCAACCCTGTAATGATATAGAGCAGGAAACTCAAAGCAGTGGAGACTCCTACTTCTGGATCATTTCCCAGAAAAATAACTCCCTTCAAGTCACAGATCAACAGTCTTGACAAAATATTCCAGGTTAGTTTCATCCCTTCCTGTGCAGATAATGCTCTGCTATAGACACTAATCCTCATGCAGATTATAATAAAACAAACATGAACATCTTGCCAAAATAGCACTTTGTCCTGGCATCAAGTTTCAGGAGAGCCACTTAGACTTTCAAGCTCCTTACCTGTGATCCCTTAGTAAAAAAAAATTCATTATGAAAACAGGGAATTCCAGAACTACATCATGGATAACTTAATAATGTTGAATGAATGGAATAGAGCTTGTGGAAGAAGTGATTAAGAAGGCTGAATGTGCTCTATTTCCATGAAGATAGTTTAGTTTTGTAGCTACACAGGGCTTCACCATTACCCAGGTTTTATTCATTAATCCCTGTCCTGTTTAACACGTTCCACACAGCTTCACAATGAAAAAAACAGGCTGATTTCTGGAAGCCAAAAGTGAGCTTGAGAGACAAGCTGGAGTTTTACATTCTGCATCAGCAGCTGGATTCCAGTACTGATCACTACTCTTCCACTGTCTCAGTCCCAACTCTTTCAACACTTTTGCAACAGACCAGGAAAGCCTCTCAGAAAATTGAAAGGGCCTGTGGATTGACACTAATCAAACACTACATGGAGAAAATCTCATCTCTAATTGATGTAGCAATGGAAACAGCGTGAATCATACACGGAAGCAAAAGTCACTTATCTTTATTGCATCGTGCCAAAGTACCCAACCAGCACCAACAAACGTCACTTCTTACAGGCCTCACATTGTGGTTTTATTGATGTCACAGGGTCAGTTACAGGAACCAATGACAACGCTGCTATTTTACAACTTTAATTCAATTTAAGCAATCTAAATTGTGCCTCTGCTAGAAGAGACCTTCCCAGTGATGGATGACATGCATCAGCACTGAAGACTCATTTGCTTACTATTGCATAGGGAGAAATAAAAAAAATTGGGAAGCAGAGTGACAGTCTCCCCCTCACAGCCACCTTGCTGCTGTCTCTCCCAACAACTTGTCGGATTTGGAACCCAATGGATTTACTTCCTACTCCTATAGTGCAATGGCACCGACCAGAATCCAGATCCCACTCTCCCTATCCCTCAGCTGTTCCTGGTAAGGGTGTGGTCCGGACAGCAGCCAGACAGAAGGAAGCAGAAAAGTGTCTGCTTGCCTCCAGCTGCTCTTCAGCACCATGAGCTCTGCTCCTTATTTAGTCTTTATGCATTTTTCCCACCTACTCACTTTTTGCCTTATCCTTTCTATTTAACATTCCTCTTGTAATTCCCCCACCATATAGTAAACTACAGTATTTTCATCGTGTTCACTTTCTTTGCAAGTTAAACCCTTTGTATCACCTGTGGTTGCTTAGACAAGGTTTTTGGAGAAGGACTGACAGCTACTTTGCAGTATCTCAGACAGGTTTCTACTTCTCCAGCTGAGTTTAGAAACCTGTGTTATAAACATGCCCCATAAACATCTAAAAAATCGTTACAATATGTAGTTACATTTTAGCATCTAGTAAAGTGTTATTAAGTGGAGGCACAGTTTTTGTGTAAAGGGAGTGGGTGAAAGTTTAGATACTTCACCAATTCTGTGAAATTCATAGTACTCTCTGTAATCTACTACACACATCCCTGCTTCTCCACCCAAAAGGCCCCACAGATCCAATTCCTGTGGACTGAAGTACATATGACAATGAGTTTGAATGATCTAATACTTTCCCTGAAAGCTCCTTTGAGAGCAACTCTCTGTGTTTGCTGCTTTGTTGCTTTTATTCTCCTAACTCTGACCACAAGGGCAAACTTAATTCATGGGGAAAATCATAAGCACTGAGATACATAACTACTAAAATAAGAAAGAGGGAACTGAAGAGCAAGAATGGAATACCTGGCAGAGAGGCAAGGTTAGCAAGAATAAGAAACAGAACTCTACATTATTTCTCTAACTCTTGAAAAACATTACCTAGCTCATAGTCTGACCCTTATGGGGAAAAAAGGGCTGAACCAAGAATCATTTATCAGTGCAAGTCAGTCTTGTGACTAAATTCCCAAACTGCAGACTGTCAGGTTCTCTGCATTTAGCAGAACTAAATCTTGCTCTTTTTTTTAACCAACATTATCAGCTATTTGTATTTGAAGGAAATAACTGCTTACAAAAAAAAAAAAAAAAAAAAAAAACTAAGAGAAGGAAGGGGGTTTTGAGTACATGGTTGGAATTAATTTTCTGCTTTCGGTGGAAAGGCAGCCAACAACACCAGATCTATTAGAAGATATTGTTTCCTAGAACAGTTCTGACTTTAAAAGAAAGCCTTAAATGAAAGCTCTGCTTAATCTGCACTTGCAATGGATACTTCTCCACTTGCAACCTGCAAATTGTAATTTAATGAGTAGTATCAGTTACATGAGTCTCATTCACCAGTTCAGGTGGAAAAGCTTATGAAGACTACACATATGACCATTTTAGATAACAAACAGGGGTTTACATACACTCAAGGATCTTAGACTGAAAAAGGGCATTGTTCTGTGTAATTTCTGGCTTAACTTCCTTTTAAGGATATTGTTGTCCTGCTACTATTTGCACAAGCAGTGTTTAACAGGACCCTGAGGGAAAACAAAAGGTTTATCTGTCAGAATATTAAGAATACCAAGAAACTAGAACATTGTTAGGGGGAACCAATCAAAAGAAGATAACTAGTTTTGTCAAAATCCTTATATGCGGTTTATGCAGTTTTCAAATTGTTTGACAAATAATTTCACATAAACTGAACATTTTTTCCCCCCAGACAAAATGCAGATCCATTAAAATCCAATGTAGCCTGTTAGCATGTTAAGGGTCTATTTTACAGTGAATATACACAACCTATGGACTATACAAGAGTCAGTTAGAGACTTATTCACTGATACATGAAGAAGACACCACTGTAAAGTTCCAGTTCCTCCTATATCTGCCCATACAACCATACTACACCACCTCAGCACTTTATCACTTTCCAGGTTAAAAGTCCTTCCGGCAAACTTACTTTGGGGGAAAAAAACAACCAACGAAACATAAAAGCACCAAAATCCTAAATCCAAAGCTAAATTAAAAAAGCACAGTCTCAAAAAAGGTAGAGGTCAGTTGCTTTGGCTGGAGTACTGACATATCAGCCCAGCAGAGGTGCCGTTTCAGTTGCATTCCTTAGCACCCTCATCCTGCACTAGGGCTGTGTCGCACGGGCAAGGGCTGACACGCATCCACACCTGAACTATTGCACCTTGAATGTGGCTCTAGAGCCACTGACCGGCTGCTCCTGCCACACAGAGCAGGATCAGGCTGCCGTGGGACGCAGGGCTGGCAGAGGAGACAGTGGCGACACTCAGGGGTCAGTGCAACTCACGTGCAATACCACTGCTTGCAGGTTTGCTTTACAAACAGAGCATTACTAATGATGGTGGCTTAGCAATAAAACCCAGGACATGAAAACTTGGCTTTTAGATGTACATTAAGTATTCTGCATAGAAACGTTTCAGCCTTTGTAGGTTAAATAGTAAATCTGTGTGCTTTGAGGGAGTGACAGAGTGATGGACCACAAAGAACACCAATAATGAAGCCCGAGATTTTTCCCCCACCTATTTAATACAAATTCCCGTTACCTACTGTAACACAAAAAATCTCACAGCCTGCTACTTGGAAAATACAGTGCCACATCCATTCACAAACTAGCAGACGCCAACATGCAACCTACACCAAAGTGAAATGTCACGCTCTAGGCTGTGATCCCAGCCCGGCTGGTGCCACACCTCAGAGTGACACACTGGCTAAATACCTCAGGGAAGGGTGGCTAGCTGTCCCATGGGACCAGCCCCTCCAGCTGAAGACAGAGGAAGCTCGGATGTGGCTAATAGGGCGATAAAGCTGTGAGGTGCCGTTCGTTGACACCAAGCTCTGGGCACCGCGCTGCATGGTTATTCACCTTTCAGCGAGCAGAAGCCGAGTACATCCCTGACGTGCGCGCAGTCCGACTGTCACTGTTCTCTCAATTCTAAGCGAGCAGCAGCCGTTTGTAAGCGGCAGCCACCTGTCCACCTGCGGCGGCTCCTCCCGCTCCGGTGCGCGGACAATCCGCCTTCCAGCCCCGCCGTGCGCGGCCCCCGCTCGGATCCTGGAGCTGCCCACGGCAGCCCCCAGCCCTGCCCAGCCTCTCCGGGACCCAAAACCCCGGAGCCCCATCGCGGCTGCTTACCTCGTTCCCTACCTGGCCGCCGGCAGAGGCTGCCCGGCCCCGCCCCTCCCGCCGCCCGGTGCCGCCTTCGGTCCCAGGGCCGGAGGAACCGCTGTGGCCGCCAGCTTTGCTTCCCTTTCCTTCCCTCCGAACGGGCTGTGCACGGAAACGCTCCGCCGGAAAGTGGAGCTGAGGTCCTGCTCGTACGGCTCGAGAGACAGAAAAACAACCCCGCGAAGTTCTTTGCTGTTACCTACCGTGCAACACGTTGCTATGTTTCTGTTTGAGCTCCAAGACATTAGCTCCCCTTCTCCCATAAATTTAAACATGCTTTCTTTTGACCTGGAGTAGCAACAACACCACGATAAAAGGACAGAGAGAAACAGTTTTCAGACACAAGATGCATTACCTTTATCGCTGGATTAATCATTTGTAGAGCTGAGATAAGGAATAATCTTTCCTCACATATTTTTACTTGAATTAAAGGAAGGCTCTTCTAAGGGTAAAATATTAGTTCGTTCTAGTACAGAGCATAATCCTGAGTTCCTGGGCAGGGAGTTTAATACCAGCCATTTCTGTACTCCACATGGACCAGAAGTAACTTCTCCTTTAGTCTGACATAGAAATACTGATTTTTTTCCTTGCCTTTCCCCTTTCCCTTCTTCCCATTTCATGCAGAGGTATGAAAAACTATACATTGGACAAAGATCCAGCTGAGCACCAGGCAGGGTGCAACACAAGGAAGCCAACAAAGTGCTGGGTTGGTGCCTCTTACAGTAATTTCTGTCTCAAAGCAGCTTAGCAGGGATGCCTGTCTCACCTTCACTCACTCCACTGCAGCTGGACTCAGGGATACCCCAGCACACCCAGCACACTGCATTCATTGCCAGGGTGTTCCCAGGGCCCTTCCCAAAAGCTAATGCTCTCCTCTGGAGCAGGAGCATCCTCAAACTGAATGAGGGGCCAAACAGCCACCATTGGTGAGAGCACAGACAAAGCAGGAAACAGGGTAAGGAAAAGACTGGCTAACTCAGAAATGTGGCCTTTTCCTTTTGGTAATACTGTACAGATTATAGACCCCCAGCTGCTTTAGTGTTGATATAGTTTGTTATGCCATTTTGGCACATTTTATCTCCCCAGAAAACCACACATCTTAAAACTTCTACCAACTATTCCTAAGTAACTTCTCTAGTCAGCAAGACTAAAAATACAAACAAATGAAAAATATCCCTGACAGCCTTTGGATTAAAGCAGGAAACTCGTAATAAATTAATTTGCTCTGTGTTCAGAAGCTGTGCTGGTGTCACTGCTGACTTTTACCAAATGACTGGTGCTTTTCCAGCTCCTGAACCTGGTAAAATGTGTTTCTCCTGTAGCAGACACATTCTACATAGATGTAAGTGAAGTTTTCTAATGCTACTTTAAGATTACGTTTTGCCCAAAGCAACATTCCTGGCATGGCTTCAGAGGACCTGTCTGCAGGTCTCTTGTATTGACCCAGAGCTGCCTGCACTATGCACAGGCCACAGCACAAGGTACTGAGGTAGTCAAACACGAGATCCCCCCCAAAAGAAAGCAATCACTCAGGACTACCCTGAATGCTTAGAAGCATTTTTTTTTTGAGCTGTAGCATTAGGAAGAGGAACCATACAAAAGAAAAATTGTAATGGGTGATGTTACTGAATGTGACAGATTGATCTCCACCACCCTAGGAAATAGGATATGGCACTGGCTTCCATGCTCAGCACAGAATGAGGGCTGCTGCTTTTGTGGATAAGGAACACTGGACAAATGATGTACAAAAGGAACTTACTGTAGTCCCTGCATGTGACTGTTGTGCTCTGGTAGAATCATCCATTCTCTCCTCCTCAGCATGTCTGTCTTCCTGTTTTTCCACCTGGAATTGCTGTGATCCATAAACTTCATTGAAACATTTCCAAGTGTCATAAAAGCTTTCTTAACTGAAAAAAAAAGAATATTAGAGAATGTTCCCACAAAATTCCTGGGGAAGTCAATCTTGTTTCAGTTCCCCCAATCTTTATTTAAATTTGTTCTCATGGGATCATTAACACAATACTTCTCTAGAACACAGGGCTTCGGAAAGAGTATAATTAAGCTCAAGTGTATTGTTCACCTTTCCTGTTTGCATTCTTCCAAAAATACATGAATAAAAAGTGAAACTGCCACCCCAGGCAGAGGACACCTCAGGGCATCTTTACCCCATAAATATTCCTATTTAGGGCCACACAAAAATGGCCCATGCTCAGGAGGCTTCAAGGCATCAGTAATGTTGGGTACAAGTGCACATTCTTATCCAGCACATGAATCACAAGCTCAGCATGAATGCTCAACAACATTAAATGATTTTTCAGGAATGCTGCTGAGGGATTTTACTTTCCATCCCCTGAGGTTTTTTTAAATGATCAGCTGGGAGTTGTTCAAATGAATCCCATGAAATGTGGCACTCAACAAAGCAACCACAATCACCTGTGCAGATGTGTATCACTGAGGTGTCCAGCTCAGTTACCAACACCCCAATCCTGCTGACACCTTCACAGCGTCAGTCTTTGCTGTACAAATATCCCACCTGGCAAAAACCATCCTGGAGATCTGTGAAAAGGAGAAGGGAAAAAAATAATAGGCCTCCAGAGTGGCTTATAGAAGGGTGAGGGCAAGATATATCTTGTTCTTATCAAAAATAGCTAAAAATCCATATTAGTTACAGAATCATATAACCTTCAAGGCTGGAAGAAATCCTTCAGATCATCAAGTCCAATTGTCAAAGATAAACCTGCCAGCACAAAGGCAAGAACACCTCCACAGCGTGTTTCTTTGTTTTTTTGAAGCCATCCAGTGCAATAAGGAAGTGTCTGTGCTTTTATTCCACATCTCTGTATTTTACAACAGTTCCCCTTAAGATATACCTTTCACCTCTTCTGGTAACACAGATTACAAACATGTACATCTAAATTACTTTGAGAACTTCTATTTTTATCAACAACTTTATATCTTTATCAATGGTTTCCTTACGAGAACAGATTACCCACATAGAATCTTATTGCTAGCAAATGAATATCACCTAAACTGATGACACACAGCTAAAAAGAAACATGCTCATCTGCGTCTGATTCAGCATTCTGAAGCCTAATAATGACTTATCTTTAAAACTAGTACAGAAAGTACACGAAGACTGTTCAGAAAAATCTGGTTATCTTTTAACTATCAGTAGAATAAAGTAACAAAGGCTAGAAATTATTTTTTTCCCACACCATGTAAGGCTTTTGAGACTTGTGGAGGTTAAATTTCCTGATTTGTCACACATGCTGTTATTTTCACACAAAAGGGAAGAATTAATCCAAGAAATGTCTCTCTGAGACGTTTGCTACAAGTTCACACAAACCCCACCCTCAATCTCAGTTGGGAAAAAAGATTCAGCATCTACTGACTTTACTCACTCCAGTTCAGATCAAGTTTTCATATTCAAGATGAAAGCTGTCTAGTTTCCACTGCAGCCTGTCGCAAAACAAGCTGGGAGCTCGGGACCTAATGAGAGCTGACCAAGTATCAGAGTTTGTAAGTTTTTACAGCACCCAACAGCAACACGGGCAGTTAATACTGACGGAAGACATTGAAACAAAACTTTTTCCAAGCCAAACGTCGGTGAGAGATGCCCAGCAGCCGGAACACCTCCAGCCCCGCACCTGGGGTGCTTGAGCCCCTTCCAGCGGAGAGAGCAGGCTGTTGGCAGGAGCCTTTACACCCTGCCGTGTATCTTCACGGAAAGTTTCAAACAAACCTGATCTAAGAGGAACAGAAAAATTCTGATGTCCCAAAACGCGATCCTGTTGGCTGCGGGTGCCCCCGGCGGGCGTGGGCCGGGGGAAGGCGGCCCCGGGGCAGCCTCACCCCGCCCNGGTGGCGGGGGGATGGAGGGACGGGAGCGGAGCGGAGCAGAGGGAGCGGCGCTGCCCTCGCCTCTCCCCTCGCGGCACTGCGGGGTCTCGGCTGCCCTGGTGCGGCGACCCCCGACCCGCAGCCCCTGTCTCTCCCTCGCAGGGCTCTTTCTCCTTGCCGAGGAGCCGTATGGCGCCGCACCTGTGGATTTCCTGCACGAGCTGCCCAGTTGCCAGTCGACGCGGAGGCGCCCCGGGGGCACCCAGGAACGCCGGCCGGCCCCGCTGGGCACCACCGGCAGCCGCGGGGCCGCGGCCCGGGCGCAACTGCGGGAGAGAAGCGGACCGGCTGAACGCCCTGCCAGAGAGCACCCGAATTGCATGGCGGAGAAGAGGATATTAAGGTTAATCTTCAGTCGTTTTTTCCTTGGTTTGATGTTCTTTAGTGACTTTTTCCTAAATACAACCCAGGTGTGCTGGAAGGCTGAAGCAGAACTGGGTTTGGCTGTATCTGTTTCACCCTGTGGCATGTGATTCTGACAAGAAGGTGCCCGAGAGCTCTTGGATGGCGCGAGGGAGTCGCTGTCTGGGGGCAGAAGCAGATTGAATTGGAAGAAATTAGTCCAAACTGGGAATACCTGTAGCAAACAAAGACGTTTCTCGCTGTTTTCTGTTTTAGGTTTTTGTTAGGTTTGTTTGTTTTTTTTTTCCTCAGGGTTTTGTGCTTTCAAGGGTCACTGTGAGTTATCTGCATGAACGAACCCCGCCCCTTCCCCCGCTGCTATGCAAGTGCTGGGGCTCTTGAGTCTCTTAGCTGCTCGTACACAATGCAGTGTGCTCTCAGCTCCGGCTCTGTACAGCTGATAGAAAGCTTCCCAGAACGTTTGCTTCTTTTTATCTTGTTCTCCCGCCCCATTCCTTTTAAAATGACTCTTTCCTGTGCGCTGTTCCTGCCCCCCTGCTGGTAACCCTGCGGAGGGATGGACTGCAAAGACCTTGCTTTGCCCCGCCTGAATTTCCGTGCTTGTTGTCTCATGTCTCACTGCTGAGCTGAAAGCTGCTTTGAGGACAGAGGATACAGGATGTGGTTTTGCGCTGTCAGAGAACAGCTGCACCTTTAAATCAGGTACATTGTAGTTCTAGTTATGAACCAGGAGAGAGGTGGAAATACAATTAATGTCGGGTACTCCAGGTAGAACAAGAGCTACTTTATTGCAAGAGCAGTGGCAAGCAGCCTGACCCTGGAGTTTGACCCTATAGCCTGTACACAGAAACAGTAGAAGATCTAGGTCGCAGATCTAGGTAAATGAAAGTGCTCAATACCTTGAATTTTTATTTGAAGTTGGGTATCTAAAGTTCAGTTCTTCAAGAAAAAGGAACTGGAAGGAGGAGTGGAGTTGCAATGTCCCAGGCTTGTTTACACATGTTAACACTGAGAGATTCTGATGGGGCTTCTTGGTGCTTCCACAGATCGGTGATCTGCATTCATGCAGCAGCTGCCAGCACAAAGTGCTTGGCATAAACGTCCTGAGAGCTGAACACTCAACTTCTATAACTCAGATGACTGTGCAGCCCACGCTTCTGTTTAAAATGCAAACCAAATACGGGCCAGACAGTTCTGCAGAGTTTAAAACACTGCCTGTAGTTTCCACAGAATGAAATCTCTTGAGAGGAGCTGTATTTGCTCTTAAAGCTGAGGTCATCTGCTGCTGCATTCTGTTTGTATAGGTTTGATTTGACTTCTTGCTAGAATGCTGGACGGATGAGGAAACAGACAACACAGAGCACACATGGCACTGCATCCCTGGAGAACATGAGTAGGGTTGAGTACAAGTCTTCTAAACCTTGGTATACCAGCACCATGTCCTCATGGGTACTTAACTGCTGCCCTTCTTCAGTGGCATCAGAGGCTGGAACAGAATTTCAAAATGGAAACAACTCCATTTTCAAGCTATGTTTCTGTAAAGTTTTGTCTGGTTTTAAGGTTTCTTAAAAAAAAAACACAAAATGAAAACTCTGAGCCACTCAGAATTCTCCTTGAAGCTGTTGCTGACCAGGCAGCAATTTTTAAAATGCAAATGTATTCATATAGTATGAAAATCGATTAGTGAGTGGTTAAAAATTACAGACAGTGGCACATTCTCAGTGTTTGTTTGCAGCTTGTTATTGGAACAATGCATCCCCAGAGGTGTTGGCAAAAAATATTTTCTCAAATTCATTGAATTGGCATTTCCCAGCAAAATTTTCAAAAAGCTATTGTTGTTAATTGGTTTTGTTTTTTTTGGTGCCTTTTTTATTTATTTTTTATTTGTTTGGTGTTTTTAATTTGTTTGTTTGTTTGTTTCTCCAGGAGATGTGAGTGTTTTTCATGAGAGAGCTTGCCCTATTTGAATTAAGTTGATGTTGCCATTCCCAGCAGGATCAGATGGGGAGAGCTTGTGTGTGTTGCTGTAGCTATCCCCCTGAAGGCTGTGGCCAGGCTCCATCCTGCCAAGCCCTGTTACATGGAGTGAAAAATTATTTCTTGTGCTCAGTAACTGTATTTCTGGATTCTTAGGCACTCTGAGCAGACTGATACAGAACATTTATCTAGATGGAAGAAATGGAGAAGAACTAGCAGTAAATCACTGAAAAAAGCACTCAGTGAAGCCAAGGGTGTGTCATCTTACCTAGTTCTTTGGCGACATGACATTCACAACATAGAAGGTAGTTCTTGTCTGATGTCCGTTTCTCTTCTGGAAAGTTGCTTCTGTTATTGGCAGTTTTACCTGTGTGACTGTAGTTTCCGATATAAGTATGTGTGCTTAAGAAGTTACTTTCTTCCCTTATTATTGCTGAATGTAAAATCCATGAAATGGTAGAAGGCAATATATTGGAAAAAATTATTCATATGTCCAACCTGCATTTCAGTTAAACTGTTAAAAGTCCATAGTACTTCAAACTAGCTTTAATACTGTTCCTTCAGTATAGTGAAACTGATTTTATAATTTGCCCTCTCTGTATTTTCAATGGTTTTATCATCTTAATTATTGGTACATGTTTCTTTTATTCCCAGGAAAATTTGGTGCTGGCATCCAGTCCTACTTCTCCTTCCTGCGCTTTCTGGTCCTGCTGAATTTTATAATGTTTATCCTGATGTTCAGTTTTATTACTCTTCCCATCATAATTTCTAAATATGGAGTATTGAACAGTACCATTGCATACATTTCTCCAAACACAGGTAAACATCTTCTCCATGTACAGCTGTTGTAAGATTCCCCCTTTCCATCAGCTTCTTTTCCACCACCCAGAAAAAAAAAGGAAAGCCTTTTTTATAAGAGTGTGGCATGTTTGAATTAATGATCTTGCAGTTCCGTGGGCATTACCATTTGAGTGACTTTTCATGCCTTTCTTTTGACAGAGGATAACTGCACAATTTATGAACCTAATGATAATAAGGGACTTGTTTACTTCTATACTTACCTCAATGATTTGCTCAGTGGCACTGTAAGTAATTTTTTTTAATTGTCCCATGTAGCATTTAAAATGTAAAAAAAATTTATGTGTGGAATGAAGCTTTGATAATTTTGAAAAATGACAAGACATATGCATCACTGGGGTGTGTAATCTCTGAGAAGGGCAGTTTTCAAACTGACTTTTACTGAGCAACCGCAAGGCCTGGCTGGCCACGTGCTGCAGCCTGTGTCTCTCCTCCCCAGCTGCTACCCCTTATTATTCTGGAGCACACTGCCTATTGTGCTCTCTGTGTAGGGTTCCAGAGTCTGTGTTCTACAGCTCTTTGATTGGAGAGGGCAGGGATTTTAAGCACACAGTGCCTGCATTATAGTTTGGTAGAGGTAATGGCAGTATTTAGAAGCTACGGACTTGTAGCTTTCTGGGGACCTTAATTTTAAATTTACCAAATGATTGCTTAATGACAGGTTGGATTTAATGGGGTGGTTGTTGCTGCAATTACAAATTCTATTTCAATTTAATTTTCACAGGGATTCCTTGAAGTGACAATTTTATTTTATGGCTATTACTCAATAGATGCTGTATGGATCAGTATCATGAGGTACAACTTGCCACTTGCATATCTGCTGGCTACATTTGCCTACCTTGCCTTAAGTTTCCTCTGGGTAATAAAGAGGTAAAGTTGTTGGTGTTGTTTATTTATTTGTTGCACAGTTTACATTTTATTCCTGCTTGAAGGGAACATACTGTGTTCTAGAGCTGTTGATGTGGAAATGGGGAGCCTTTTGCCTGAGGACGCAGTGCCACAGCCTTTGGTGTGCTTGGGGAAAAGAAAACAATTTGAGGTGTCAATTTTTCATGTGTATGCATACCTATTAGTAAAAACCCCTACAGTGTACTGAATTTGTTGGAGGATTTCCTTTATGGGTTTTGGTTGAGTTTTATTTGTGCTATCTCAGTTTCCTTTGCTGTGTCTGAATGTGGTGAAGTGCAGGTGGGAATAATCTGTATCAGTCAGGGCCAGCTGCTGCAGAATCTCGCACTGAAAGTGTCCCAGACAATGGCTGGTACTAAGCAAAGGTGACAGTTTGCTCACAGAGGGGGTCATTTAGTCTTTGATCAGCCAGGTTGCTGGTGTGTGTTTTTCCTGTGCATAAAATACATATTCTTGTGAATTTTTCTCTAGGTCTGTGGAAGGTTTTACGCAGAACTTAGTGCATGATGCAGATCCATTTCAGAGTTACTGTAACAAAGTCTTTGCAGGCTGGGACTTCAGCATTACAGATCCAAATGCAGCCCGGCTGAAACAACACAGCTTGCAGTATGAGCTCCAGGTGAGTAACTTCTGTCTTTTTGTGATTGTGGTTTCATACAGCTTAGATGGCTAAAAAAGAGACGTGTAATTTGCAGGATTGAAGTAGCTTGTTTTGAGGCTGCAGCCCACATCCTCTTGCATGCTCTCTAGGTAGATGGAGTCGTGGTGCAACGTGAGAAGGATTGGCACGGATGTTGTTGGCCCTTTCCCATCCACTGGGGACCAAAGCCAGCTTGTTATCTGCTTGTTTTATCTGCCTCTTCCTCACACTCCAGTCCTGCTTCCTGTGTTAGTTTCTGCATAGTCCAACAGGAAAAGCTGTCCCAGCTGCATGCAAAACCCTATAGAGATCAGTCTGAGTGTTCTGGGGTTGAAATGTGCAGTGCAGTAAGCAATAGTTTTGGGGGAAAATAAAATTCAGATGGTGCTCCTTGTACTGTTTGAGGGTATTGTTGCTGTAAGAAGATACTGAAAGATTTTTCACTAGGTGTCTTTGGCACACATGCATATACAAAATGCTGATGCAGCTATAGATTTCCCAAATCTTAAAGCTCTGAAAAGAGTCTGAAAGGCTCTTGCGGTAAAACAAGGACCTTCTTTTTGCTCTCTGTACACTGGAAGCAGAGATTTGTGTAGTGAAAAAATTACCTTTGAGAAGATGCTTCCATTTCAAACCACAAGGTGGTAATTACAGATTTCATAAGTTACAGTGAGTGGCTTTTTTGCCCTAGTGAAGCTCACAGACATCTTTTGTTCATCATAAAATCAGAATCTCCTTCACTTGGTACACTTTTGCCTCCAGAACACACATCTCAGAAGAACTAGCCCCTTAATATTACTGTTTGGTGGACAGAAATCCTCAGAAAATACACTCATATGGGTGTTATGTGGGTCTGCCCAGGTTAAATTGCCTTCACAGGAGATACTGCATTTCATGTCAGTTAAGGTGAAACACACCAAGTTTACATGACGAGCTGCTCAAGACTGTACTTCCTTCTTTCGGTGCCATCCCCCAATTTTCCTTCACAAAGAGTAGAAGGAATTTTGAGCCATAGTGATGAGGGCTGGTTACTTACCTGCAGAAGTAATAAGATGAGTGACTGGTTTGCCCATTTCAGAGATCAGTCTCTCTCAACAAACAGGCAAACTGTCTGTCCTCCAGGACATGTGTTACTGATAACAGTAGAGATAAGAGGATTTCAGGACACTTGTCTTTGGCTACAGAACTCTCAGCTTGAGGAGGCTGAGCACACAGGGGCTTCCATTCCTGCATGGATCTGTTTTGTCAGAGAAAAGACACACAGTTCTGTATGCTTGGGCAGGCACTGGAGTGACTCTTCTAGAGCAGGCTACAGATTTACACTTCTCAGGGGTAGAAGACGTGATGTTAAGTGTTGTATGCTACACCAAAAAAACTGCATGTCTTTTTTCTTCTCTTTGTAGACGGACTTGCAGGAGGAAAAACTGAAGCAAAAAATAGCTGAGAGGACAATGGAAGAAAAGCTACGCATCTACTCTCTGAGAATATTTATAAATATAATTGTCATTGCCATTTTATCAGGATGTTTTTACTCTATTTATATAGCAACTGTCTTCTCTCAAGAAAACTCCAATGTGAGTATAAGAAATTACTCTAGGACAGATTTGGTGAAGGGTGGTGATTACAGCAAGAGGAACTATTGTGAAAGACTCTAGTTTCTTAATATAGCACCTTTCATGCAGGGATCTGAAAATGTTCTCTACAGACTTACAGGTTTTTTTAGTAGATGAGAGGAGGAAAGATCAAGAGCCATGTGCCAAAAAACCCTCCCCAGTAATGTCTCCCATTGCTGCAGAGACTTCAGTGTTGAGTGCCTTGGAGCTGACAAGAAGAGCAGCCCTCACTACCCTTTCCCTGTAATTGTGCTCAGCTCACTGTGATCTGCTGGGTCTGGGCCGTGAACTGGCTGGGAAAACTGACCTGGTTAAACCAAACTTCATCATGATCAGTTTCACGTGATCTGGTTCGCTGTCAAGTGCAAAAATGTGCTTCAGGGGAAGGCAGAGTGAAGATTATGATCTGTCTTGTGGCTTGAGTTACCGCTGTGTGGGGAAACAGGAAGGCTTTGAACATAGAGCAGTTTTCAGAAGCAAAGGTTCTTGCATCACTGGCAGAAAGAATCAGGTTGGATGGGTTTCACCTCTGTCAAGACAAGCAGATGGAAAGAGTGGTTCAGAAACAGAGCAAAGCAGACAAGCTTCTGGTTGTGACAGCTTCACAAAAGTTAACAACTTCTCCATAGGACCTCAGGATTTGGTTAGTCTGGTAGAAATGGGGACTACAATTTTTCTATCCCCTGTGTAAGTTGCTGGTGTGATGGACTTAGCTGTTCACAAGAAAAGCTGTGCACATGGTGGACCTAACCGAACTTCTGTAAAATGCCAGGATTGCACAGACAGAAGCAGGAAATGGGGGCTAAATGAGTTCATGTGTCAGAGATATTGTTTGAGGACAGAGAAGAGGACCGCACAACACTGAACAACTTCAAAACAGCTTCACTTACTGTGAGCTTTAAGCAGAAGGGTTGATATCTTGACCTTGTCTTAATGAGCAATTAGAGGAGCTTGTCAGGATGCTCAGGAAAGTCAGGGGAGCTGCTTGGCACCAGTAGGAATAAATTGAAAAGTGCCTGCACTTGGAATAGTTGAAAAACCTGGTAGCCTTGGTGCTGGTTAGCAACAGTCAGACACAAACCTTGGTGAGTTGAACCTCTTTAAACAGAAGCTTTCAGGAAGCACAGAAGTACTCTTACCTGGAGCAGAAGGGAGATCCTGCTGAAGGGAGCAGGAGAAAGCAAGGATATTAAGCAGCAAACTGCAGAGTGATCAGGCTTGTATGAAAAAATAGAGATTTGTTTTCCATGAAACTTGCTTGTCTAGAGGTATTCAGAATCAGCCCTGGGTTTGCCATTCATGTTACACCTGGTGTTGATTCCTATTGCCTGGTGCAAATGTCAGTGGAGGATGAAGAGGGAGTAAAAGATGCTGCCTTATCCTGGACAAGGCAGGCTGGTGTGTAGCTGGAGACAGCACACTCAGGCAGGTGTTTCTCTAAGCATTATGTTTCTCTCATCTCTTCTTCTGCAGGACACTGACAATGTGAACTCCCTGGTTAATCTCTTAGTGCAGTATTTGCCTTCCATTGTGATCACACTGGCCAACTTCATTGCTCCTCTGATTTTCTCATTTCTGATCAGATTTGAAGAATATACGCCAGCCTTTGAGATCAAGCTGACACTCTTGAGGTAAAGATGTTTTTATTGTGGCCTTGGATGTTTCAACGACTTGTTCTTGGTAGGCAATATGTATTGTAAACATTGAAACATCAAGAAGCAGAGAGGTTGGCACTGGAAACTGAGGCATTGTTTGGCCAATGTTTAGTTGGAAACTTTAAATCTGGGAACAATGTGTTTTGATGACAGTGCAGCGCAAGCATCTCAGCGTCCAAGTTTTTCTCTTGGTCCCATTTAGCTGTGTGGTCTGGACATCTTCAGCCTGAATAAATAGTCAGTAAAGAACTTGTGGCTGCCGAGCTGTGGATTCACCACTTTGCATGCAGCAGTTCCCTGAATGAGCAAAAGTGTGTGTACAGCAATGACTGAAGCACAGCTTTGCTCAAGGCAGAAGTTAAGTTTTGGAGTAAAAGATACTTCAGTGTAAGAGCTGGTGTTTGGAAGCTTAAGGCAGTAAGATCTGGGTTGAAACACCTGAACTCTGCAAGTCCATGCTTTGTATTTCTGATTTGGCCAAGTGCCTCAGAAGGCCTGAAGCTACATGAAATGGAAGTGCTGCACACAGAACTGTACCTGAATTGCAACCCATTGCAGTGTCAAGATCTGCAATTGAAATGACTGATTTAGGAACACTACTGAGAAAAAGAAACAAAGGACTGTAGCCTAAAGCTGGGAAGGTCAAAAGCAATTTAAACTTACTACTAAGGAACAAAATGTGTTTATTATCTTGGCTGGCTGCCCTGTTAAAGGTCTGCATGACCTTTTTGTATTTCAAGGCTTCCTTGGACTCCTGTACAAGGTGAGCCAAGTGTTAACATGGCTGGTTTTTGGCATGTTTGAAGTTAGGTTTTTCCCTTTCTTCCAGGTGTGTCTTCATGCGGTTGGCCAATATTGCCGTTCTCTTGTTCTCACTGTGGAGTCAGATCTCCGGCTGTGGCAGTGACAAGTGCAAGCCCTGTGGATACAATTACAAACTCTATCCTGTAAGCAGATTTATCTTGGTCTTTAATCATCTGAGTTTGTGAACAGAGATTTGTTTTCCATGAGAGTTGCTTGTCTAGAGGTGCTCAGTATCAGCCCTGGGGCTGCTGTTCATGCTATACCTGGTGTTGATTCCCACTGCTCAGTGCAAACCAATACAGTTGTTACACAAATATCCTTTATTTGTCTAAAACTCTGATTGGAGTTAGCCCAGCAGCAGATGATTCCTTAGCACAGACTTCCTGCTCACTGTGAGGATTGTCTGAGGTAGCTGTGTTTTGGAGGCGTTGTGTTGCCTTTTGCAGCATTAAGGCAAATGGGTTTTCCTCAAAAGAAAAAAAAAAAAAACTAAACAAACAAAAAAAAACAAACAAAAAAACCCCAAAGCAAACTAAAACCAAACCTAAAACTAAAAAAAACAAACTAAACCAAACCAAACTTACCCAGCCACCCCCCACACAGAAAAACCCCAAAATCAAAACTAAGAAAAAATTGAGAAGCTTAGCACGGGAACTTTGAAACACTTGACTATTTTAAAAATGTGAATTAATAGCATTTGAACTTCATGGCGTTAACTGAGACGGTTGTTGCTTTAGTGACAGACAGTTTTTTCACTTGTTTATTTAAACTGCTAATCTTGTTTTTCCTGACTCGTTTTTATAGTGCTGGGAATCTGATGTTGGGCAAGAAATGTACAAACTGATGATATTTGATTTTATTGTCATTCTTGCTGTGCCCCTGTTTGTGGACTTCCCCAGAAAGTATGTATCTCTGCTTTTTAAGCATATTTTTACAAATGACATATGAAACATATTTTCTTTCTTCTGCTTTAAATTCCCCATATTTCTAACCAAATTACTGGTTTGAAAATAAAGCATAAACATATTTCTGGTGGTTTGAGCAGCTGTTTGCTATTCAGATGGCTGTATAGGTTTTGATATTTGAGTGCCTTTTTCTTCAGGAATTTTCTGTTGTGTTGTCTAATGCTTAAATACTAAGTCCTGTGTGTTTCAAATGTATTAGAAAGCATCTAAACTCTACAACATCAATTTAGGACTAACAGTATTCTTTGGTTTCAGGTTCTTAGTTACTCATTACTCTTGCAAGCTAGTTCAGTGGTTTGGATATAAGGAATTTGGAATTTCTGACAATGTCCTGGAAATCATTTATGGGCAGACTATTTGCTGGATTGGAACATTCTTTTCACCTCTTCTCCCTGCAATAGCAACTATAAAATACTTCATCATCTTCTATGTTAAAAAGGTAATGAAGGCATGTGGTTGATAAAGGACTGAGTACATCTCTGTGGTTTTTGTAATGCAGGCATATAGATATGCAGGTGATCTAAAACCAACAAAAAACCCTAAAACCACCTGTGCATGCAGAGGATGGAATGAGCCAATGATATTCCATTTTCAGTAAGGTTTTGTGCTTTTAACAGAAGGTAGACTTTTGCTTTGAAATCAAGCAAAGCCACATTTCAATTACTACTTCTCAATTTATTTGTCTTTTTTTTTAAAGAAAAGCTTTTTGTGTAACAAAGCCAGTTTTTAACACTTTCCTGCAGTAATCTATTTACTAACAACACAGCTTAGAGCTTGGACAAAATTTTGCAAAACTGCTAAAAATTTGGGAGCAAAGTGGAAAATCCAAGCTGGGTTGGATGTTCGTGTCATTTCTGACTATCAGAAGTTTTACTCGGTGACCATGCAGCTCCATCTGTGCATCCAATTCTTGCTGATACTTTAGATCTTGCAAGAGGGGATGCATCCAGTGAAGATGTGGCAGAACAAAGCCAATAGCAGTGCCATGGATCATACACCAAATGTTTGTGTCCATTGACTCTGTGCAAGTGTGTGAGCTCCTCTGGATCAAATTCTTACACAAATTAGGAGACATTGACTTGTACCAAAACATCTTGTTTTAGCCCTTCTCAGCTCATGCACGTCAAGGGAGGTGGCTGTGTGGTAGCTGGTGGCGTGTTTGAGAATGGAAAATTCAGTTGCTGGAGGAGGTATATTTGGATGTGTATCTATATAGATGTCCTGGTAACAGTTTTACTCACCTTCCCTCTTCAGATTGTCTTGAAACATGCACACAAACCTGCAGCCAGGCCTATAAGGGCATCCAGTTCCAACTTTTTCTTCATGGTGGTGCTGTTGATTGGGCTCGTCTTGGCTTTTATTCCTCTGGCAGTCAGCATAGCACAGTAAGTGACAATTTTAAGTTCTGCAAAGTTGACACTTGCTGTAAGGTTGTCAGTTCTGTAAAAGCAGACACGCAACTTTAGAATTATTAATGGAATAAAGTATATAGGGTATAACACAAAATTATAGCTTGGTTCATATAAACAAAAATTACAGTTTTATAGACATAGGATGTTTTTATTGCATCACCAAACAGGTGCTGGGCTTGTGCTGGATTATTTTTTCTTCACATTTTGGTGTAACATCTTTTTATTCTGCTTCTTTGACAGTATTCCCTCTTCCAAGGCATGCGGGCCATTCAGGAATTTTAACACTTCATGGGAAGTTATTCCAGAGGCAATACTTCGGTTTCCAACAGTTCTGCAGCAGATCTTTTTTGGCATCGCATCAGAAGCCTTTGCAGTGCCTTTTTTTGTGATACTTTGGTGAGTACTGTGGAGACTTGATTCACTTATGCAGCTTCATTTCTGTGCTTACTGAACTCATCCCAAGCATCTTTAAGACTAGATTTTCCATTTGAAGTCAAAAACATCAAAACCTGTATGAATTCTCAGCCCTTATGTCTTTGCCCATGTGTTCACACTCATCAGCTTTGTTCAATTTTCTCTTGCACATCCCACATTCAACAGTGTCCTTCTCAAAAATGTTAACTGTGAATCTTCGCAAATTAGTACTTTAAGCTCGGTGATCACAATTCCTATCTGCAAACCCTAGTCTGAAAAAACAAATAAAAATCCCCAAACAGTCATTTTGTAAGAAGAAATTCAATATCTTTTAAGATTGGATGTCTCTGTAGAGAGAATCCAACCCAGCTCTCCTATTCAAAACAGAGCAGTAGAACAGGAACCATACCCAGTTAGATTTTTAATATCTCCAAAGATGAAGAGACTCCACAATACTCTGTTCTGTGCTCAGACTTCCAGTTAAAAAGGGGTTTTTTTTCCTTAAGTTGAAATGGAGTTTTTTGCACTTCAATTTAACTAAACTGTTAGCAAGTTTTGGAGCCTTTCACCAGATGCTTTCTAAAATGTCTAGCCTTGAAAAAACCATGTGGCTTATTTTGGACTCCACCCAGCCCTCCCTTTTGTAGCACACATTCATGTGTTCTCCTGAACTGAACTTGTTATTATGTACGTAGGAAGTCTCAAGTCTTCCCTTTTGTTTGTTGTTTACAGCATCGTTATGTTCTATGTTATTGCCTTGGCTCGAGCACACAAACAAGTGGTTGAACAGCTGAGAGAACAACTGGTTTTGGTAAGATCTGACCCAACACTTTACTGAGCCAACAAAGAGAACTGTAGGGTACAGAAATGAGGCATGCAGAGGAATGTTTGTTTTCATATTCTCCTGGATATTTGGTGTTTGCAACAGGCAGTAAAGAATGTTGTACAAATTACACAGGAAAAATAACAAAAGCATTGTGGTACTTCTCAGTGGAGTTGATTTTCTTGGCTACCAGCTGCAGCTGCAAAAAGGTCTGGTTATATCAGGCAATATACATACAGGAGAAGCTGTGTCCCTGTTCTTCATCTGTTGCCTTGTTTAAATCCACTTATCTGCATATTTTTTCCTGCCAAACAAGAACCTGAATCCTGTGTTTCCTGTCCCCTCCAGCATCTTACACACCCTCCACTTGTTTCCTTCTCTGCCCTCACAAACAGGTACCCAACTCCCTATCCTTCCCTCCAGGCTTGTATTTCTGCTGCATCTTTTCTGGTCTTGTTCTTGAGAGTAGGCTCAGGACTGCTTGAGGAAGTACTGAAAGTGGAACAAGTCACCACTAACCAGCCCTTTGGAGAAGGGGGCAGTGCAGAAATGCTGCTTTGTGGCCATCAAAAGCCACTGCCAGGTTTGGCAGCATTTGTGTGCTGTGATCTGACAAACCACTGGAATCAAAACTCAGCCTCACTCATGAGACTTCTCACTTTCTTATGAAGCAGCCCATTTCTTGATATATGCTTCTTTTAGATATGGCTTTTAACAACCTGTGTGCAGAAAAACACTACTGGTGGGAGATTTTTGAGGAGTGAGGAATTTAGGAACAAAAGCCTTCCTGCTTTTTGAAGGGTTCAGAAATCAGCTGGGAATTCTAAAAATTCTTCTGTGCTTTTTATTTTGGTTTGCTTGCTCTTGTTCAACTTCCTGGAAGCGTGGTTTTAAATTCTGAGGTGTGCGAGATGTTTTTACTAGGCTCAGTGCAGAACTGTGCATTGACCTCAGGTGAGATAGATGAAGTCAAGGCCATTATAAACTTGAAGTTGTTCAGGCAGTTGAGAGTGTGCTTGGGGAGTACAATGTGGTGAGTGCACCTATTTCTAATGAAAAAATGAGCTGTTGTAGATGATTTGTATTAACACTGTACATCTGGAGCATACTTGTTATTCTGTCTTTCCAGGAGGGTCGTGACAAGGTGTTCCTAATCAGAAAAATAACAGAAGCTCAGAGTAATCCTTGAAAACCACACAAGCAAAAAGAACTTGACTTCCTGAAACTCCCAGAACAAGATAACAACAGAAGCGTTTGCAGCTTCTAAAAACTGAGCAGTGGACTGGCACCCTGGGACTGTAGTCTGTGTAATGGGCTTGTGGTCTGAGTCTTTCTTGATTAAGCTGGCAGGGCTTAAGGTTTCCAAAACTTGGAAATTCAGCTGATTTATACTGTGTTAGAGCTATTCAAAAAAAGGATACTTTAATGCTGATACAGCTTCAGGGTTGTTGGGATTTGTTAGATCCCTATTTTTTCCGAGAGTTTGGGTAAAATATGATCAGAACTGAAACTCTTTGTACTGTTTTTACAAATTATGCAGTAAGAATTGTGAGAGAGGGGAAAGGTACAGTTTTAAATGTTTTCAATACCTTTCATTTGCTTTGGCTTTAAAAAGGAAGTATGTATGGAAGTATTTTGAAATAACGCATAGGAAAAGAAAATACAGCATGGGTTTGAAATCAGTTTTCTAAATGTTTTTAGAGGTGACGGTTTGCTATTTATTCTGCTCTGAAGCAGCAAGAGGAGTTGAACACTGGATAACTGGTCACAAACTGGTTCAGAGAAAACAAGCTGATAAAAGAGCTCTGAATAAACATTTGGGATAGGAAGAAGCCAGCAGGCACAGCACTGCTGGGGTACCAGCCTTGCTGCTTTGGAGGGTCTTTTTTATTTTTTCCTTTTTTAATGTTTTAAGTCATTATTGTTTGTGTTTTATTCTTGTATGAAGATCTTGACTACTGTTCTATGTGTTCTAAAATGTGAATATTTCAGAGTTAAATTATTGGCTGACAATACTGTGTGTCAGTATCCCTCAATTTCACATTTCCTCTCTCTTACTTGAACTGCTGGGACCATGTGTCTGAGATAACCCTGTGTCCCTGTAGGCTACTAACCCAGTCCTTTATTTAAAGATTAAGAATTTGCTGTACAAAACTGTTTTTTATTGTTTGCAATCTGCATTAGGCCGCTCTAGTTAATGTGAGACACTAGCCTGTGTATATAACGTTATGAAATGTTTTCTGTGCTTATTTTAGAGACATGAACATTCAATAAACGCTGTGTATTTTTACGATACCGCCTGGCGCTGTGGGGGCCGGGCTGGAGCGGCCCTCAGCGCTCCCGCCCTCAGCGCTCCCGCCTCGCCCGCCAGGGGCCGCCCCCGTTCCCATGGCAACCGGGACGCGGGCTTTGATTGACAGCTGCGCCGTCCAGTGCGGCGGCTGTGCGGGGCCAATGGGAATCGCGAAAGGGCGGGAGGGCGGCGCGCGGCAATGACGTGTGCTCGGTGCGATGGCGGCGGCCGCGGCTCTGCGGTGCTCGCTGTGGCAGCGCCAGCCCCTCCGCTGCGGGCCGGGTACGGGCTCGGCCCCGCTCCACGGACCGTTCGGCTCCGCGGCTGGGAGCGTCCTGCCTCGGACGGGGAACGGGCGGCGGCGGAGCTCGCGTCACCTTTGTCTCTCCGACAGGTGTGCGGCCTGTACCCGGTGGAGGGGCTTCCCTCAGGCTGTGCAGCACGCGCGTGGCGCAGGAGGGTGTCAACAAGCCCGTCATAGACCGCATCATCCGCGTGGACCATGCGGGGGAGTTCGGGGCGAACCGTATTTATGCGGGGCAGATGGCCGTGCTGGGCAGGTCCAGCGTGGGGCCCATCATCCAGGTGAGCGCGCCCCGGAGCGATCCCCCTGCTGCTCGCTCGTTTACCTTTGATTAACGGCGGCCGGGGGACGGTAAAAGCCTTCATGGCAAAATTATTGTCTCGTTTTTTCTAAGCGCTTCCAAATGTGCGGGTTTATAAAGAGTGATGGGAGTGCTTGGTAAGGGAGTTACCAATGCTACAGTTACTGCAGTGTTGTCCTGTTTTGCAAATGTTTCTATGTTACATTATTATTACTATGGTCGTCTGTCCTTTTTATAACGGTTTGTACCTGCCTTTCTGCCCCATTTCATCACAGTGCTACTCTGTTGCCTCAGCTATCACAGCTATGTCGCCTGAGCTGTTCTGTTTTTTATTAGTTCATTAGAAATGTTTACCTATTGTGGTTTTATGCTTCTCTGTGATCTGGCTCTTTTGCAGCAAATGTGGAATCAAGAAAAAGACCACCTGAAAAAGTTCAATCAGCTCATGGTTGCATATAGAGTTCGACCTACTGTTTTACTACCTTTCTGGAACGTAGCTGGTTTTGTTTTAGGTGAGTTTGTATAATTACTATTATTGTTGTTTTGTGAAGTCTTCAGTTGCGTTAAATTCTTTGTTTTGCTTCAGATGTTATTGTATTCATGTGTCTGGTACCCCAATCCCAGGGGCTGGAAGTGCTTTACTTGGAAAGAAGGGTGCAATGGCTTGCACAGTAGCTGTGGAGGAGAGTATATCAGAGCACTACAACAACCAGATCCGAACCCTCATAGAAGAGGACCCAGAAAAGTACAAAGAACTATTGCAGGTATTTAACCATGACTTAAAAGTAGTTTTAAAAAACTGGTGGAATTATCCAATGTGATTTAGTCTTTTATAAACAATATGCTTTTAGAATTCACAGTGGATATTTTAGTTCTGTCACTTAGAATGCTGAAGTCAACAGAAACTATTAAAATAAAAAGATTTTTTTTCCTTCAGCAGCACTAAATTGATCAAGCACAAAAATGAAAGCATATTTTGGATTATCCTCAGCATGCTTTCAGTAATGCAGTGCTTCCTTTTCAAGTGAGACAATTATGCTTTAAGTTTGATTAAGATTAATTGAAAGGAGGGGTCTAGAGGAGAAACAAAAGGAGGAAATATTGGTTGTGCAGTAGTAGCTTTGTTGCCCTCCTCTGAAGGCATTCAAATGCCTCCACATGCTCCTTAACATGAGGGCCCAGAGCTACACACAGTGCTCAGGGTGAGCTGAGATGAGCCACTCTCCAGCCCCTCTGCCCATGCTGTGTTTGATTCACTCCAAGGGTGGGGTTTGCCCTCCTGGCACTGCTGCCTGCCAGCACCCTGTTCGTGTTCTAGTCCTGGATGCTCTGAGTGTGTAAGGAGCTGATGTTTGTCAGCACTATGAGAAAATAATTTCCCAAGCATTTTAGGTATCAGATTGGGACCCATTCCTGAAAGGTGGTTGTGGGAGGTACAGCTGTTTCCACAGGCATCGCATGGAACTGCTTCATTTCCAGCCTTACTGGCCGCTGGTGTGTTCAATTGTACAGAGTGTAACATGTAGCAAAATGTAATTATTCCAATGTATCCTTTTGTTACAGAAATTGTATCTGAAGGCCTTGTGCTGAGGTGCACCAGGGAAATACCACCCCTGAGATTATAATGAAATTGATAGAGATGACACAAAATGAAGAGAAAACTCCAGGCAGTGAGTTTATTCACAGTGCCAATATGAGAAGAGCTAGCAAGTCACCAAAAGCAATGCAAACCTGTTGGGCAGGGACAGTTTCCAGGTGTCTGTAAGTGCTAAGCTCTTCATTAAGCAGTCCTGGTCATATGCAGGCATCTCAGGAGAAAATCCTCTAAACCTTTTATGCCCCAGCTGAAAAATTAGAAGACAAACAATTGTTCTTTAGAGTATACTAGAATGGACAAAAGCCTGGTTAGCTTACAGGGGAACACCCTTACTGATTGGCAAGGCAGGGACCTTAATTCCTTTATTCAAATTGTCATAATAATGTAGGGGTGTGAAACTAGTCAGTGTTAAAAGTTACTATGATTGTAGGTTTTTTTGAAACTGAAAAAGATAGTGATATATTAATTAAACAGCAGCTTAAACTTAAAGACTTCTTTGGGGACCACTAGAAGAACTTCATGTTAGGGGAATGTTGTAAATAATTCCCATCTTGCTGAATTGGAAGTTCAGATCTTCGAGAAGTTTTGGACAACAGCATCTAATTTTGTGTACTAGCTGCCTTGATTTCTCTGCAAAGTAGGCTCAGGGAGTGCTCTTTTTAAAGGTAATAAAGCAATTCCGGGATGAGGAGCAGGAGCACCATGACATTGGGCTGGAGCACGATGCAGAAGCTGTGAGTAGAATTGATAATGGATGCTGGCAGTAAGGCTGTAGATGTGCTATTCTTACCTTCCTTACTTAGAGATTGGCATGTGATTCTTTGAGAAGCAGAAAATAAGGCTCTTGATACTCTTTCCCAAAGATACATATAAGAATGTCCTGCATGTTTTAACTCTGATTTTTCTAGAACAGAATTTAATCTGTTGAAATTCATGTCAAATGTTAAAGTGTTTTGATTTTTTTTCTTAAGAGGTGTCCTCTGCAAATTTTTAGATTTTCTTTTAATTTCAGTTTAAATTAAATATTTTTGAAGATAAGGCTAATAAGTGCTATCCATACAGTGCTGGGAACTGGAGGCATCATCTTATTAGGAAGTGTGAAATACTGAACTAAGTTTTGTGCTCCCTTGGATACTCTATGGGGAATGCGGGACTTCTATTTTTTTTTCTTGACTTAGATTTGTAGAGAAATGGAAATATTCTGAGAAGTTGATAAATTTTAGTTTAGTTTTGTCTGGGATAGATTAGACTGCAAATACAAGTGTGGTTTTCTTGGCATACACGTGTTTTTAGTTTGATTTTTTTAATAGTACTTACTATTCCTTTTTACAATCTGGTTCAAGCAAAACACTTCAGTAGATGTATTTAATATTTTCTTCTTTTTACAGACACCAGCTTATTCTGTTTTGAAGACAGCCATACAACTTGGATGCAAAGCTGCAATATTTTTATCAGAAAGAATTTAGTTATATTTTCCATAATAATTGTGGCAATAAACTGTAACATAAAAGCATATGGAAATTGTGGAAGACTCAGCTATTTTATTCAGCCATTTAAGTTTTTCTGCACTAAGCACTTGATTCACCCATCCTTTGTCACGCTGAGTCCCCATTTAAAAAGCATCAATATTAAAGTCAGTTGAGTTAGATGTGAATAAAAGTGGCAGAATTGAGTCTGTGTGAGGTAAACCTCCCTATTCAGAGACTGTTCACAAGGTGGCAGCAAAATACGTATCTGCATGGTTAATATATACAGTATTTGTGTATGGATGCACACACATAAAAATGATAAATACATTCTCTGTTGCCTTCAAATTTATGTGTACTTGAAATAAGCTAGAGCAATTCATTTTAAAATAGTTAATACTGACAAAGGAGAATATTTTTTCTGTTTTAAGGGTGAGTGAAGTAATAGTAAGTATTTTCAGTCCATCTTGATTAAAAATAGGTATTATAAGACGAGTTTTACTTAAAGATTTCTTTGTGTTTTGGGGTGGGCTTCTTTTCAGGCACTGAATTCTTAAGTAAAATTCTACTTACAGTGGGGTTTTTTTGTTGTTGTTGTTAGGTGTTTTCTTGGGTTTGTTTGGTTTGCCTTTTTTTTTTTTTTTTACCTGAGCATGTAAGGAATTGATCCCTGCCATTAAGCAGGTGGAGAGAGCAACTTGGAGCCACTGTGGAATTATATTCAATATTCTGTTAGAGCTTTCAAGCTTATCTTCCTTTGCTTCAGACAGCATTTAATCCAAGTAGGTCTGAGCTTGCCTTTTTTGGTAGCTCTGTTAGTGTTTGTAGGTACTGATTGGTGTTTAATTTGACATTAAAGGCTTATTAAAGAGGATTATTTACCCTTTTTTTGGTGAAGGAACTTAGGCAGAAGGTTAAGTCTTAATATAGAGAAATCCCTATTGTGTGTGATTTTGTTATGACTGTCACTTTGTATGTTCTTTAATATTAATATCTCTCAAACTGTTGCAAGTGTCACCTTGAAAGACTCAAACTACTGATGTTGTTTACTTTGTTCAATCAAAGTAGCATTTGGTTCTGTCTGTGACTGGTTTGCACACCCACTGGAGCAACTTGGCTTGAGGAACTCAAAGCTAAATCATGGATTCTCAGGGACTGCATAATCAGAAGATAACTCAAAGGGAGTCTCATTTTACTTGCCTCAGCCCCAGACAGTTGTAAGCAGTGTGAATGCAAACTCAAATTTACTAAAGGTCCATCCTATTACACTAATGCAGTATCTTCCCTAATTTGACCAATTCTTTGAACAAACTTACATCTAGCAGATTTCTTGCCTTAATTTCTCTAAAGTATTCAATATGCATGTGGGAAATTCCTAGATAATTTGGAGGAGAGAGGAACCAGCACAAAAGTATGATTAACTAAAGTGGTTAGAGGGGTATCAAGTGGTGCTGGAAGCCTCTGCAGTGTAATTGTGTAAGTCACGAGCTTTAATAATTGAGTAGAAGAAGGAAAAAAGATTACTTGCTGAATAGTCCATTGTCAAGTCTTTCATACCAGGGGCAGCATGGGATGGCATCTTTTATAAGTCCTTTTTTGCAGGGGAGGGAGGGCAGGGCGTGGTGTATATTGACTCAAAGCTGCACACTGCACACCAGTACATACAATGGTCTTGTGATATAAACTGGAAACTGAGCCAGACAGTTCCTAGTCTTTCAGCTATTGCATTAGGATTGAAAGCTGGACAAGGCATCTGTGGGGGTTTCCTAGAGAGCTGGTACTCAGCTGAAGCCTTGTATTCTCCAAGGCTGTGGTTGCAGAGATTCTCTGAAGATGTCTGTGGGGTGTTCAGCAGTGGTGGGATTGGCCTGAGACAGAGACAGAGAGACACGCTCATGTGATTGCCCAAGATGTGGGTGGCCCCTGAGATCGTCACACACTGCTCACTTGGGGCAGCAGGTTTTAAGAGACAAATCTCATGTTAAATGTATTTAAATTGGCCGAGGGGTGGGAGCATCAAATATCAAGAAATTGCCATGTGAGGCCTGTGTTTGGTCATATCTGCTGGAATTGAAAGTGCTCATAGAGAGTTCTTTGTCCTCAGCAGCTGAACACATCCTGCACATTTGAGAAGGATGTCAGTAGCTGCAAGCATGAAATGTGAACTGAGAGACCAAATCTGCTTTATGCTCCTGAGCAGGATTTGTTCATTCTGTAATGGAGCAGCAAATTTCTACCCATCCATTAAAGTGTGGGTGGGCCGTTTTGCCCCTTTCAAAGCTTGTGCATTTGCCTGCTCACTGGAAATTTACTCTTTTTTTTGTTGTTGTTGTTTTATGTAGGAAACAGAGTTTCTTTTCATTTTTCTCATGGAAAAGGGCATTTTTGTTGTTTAAAACCCTGTTTCAGATTTTGAAAGACTGAAAAAAGTGGTAAAATGTTACAAAAGAACAAGAGGTGTACAGCTGCTACAAGGCTGTAGTTAGTTTTTTATGTTGAGGCAGAACTGAGCTGAGTAATACTAGCCATGCCAGCAGGGGTTAATGGCAGGCAGAGGCCAAAGTATATAGCTTATACAGATCTGTTATCATAGTGATCCTCAATGAACTCTGGTCGTGTTGACAGAGGAAGGGGAGCTTGGATCAGAGAAAGGCTGTGAAATGCTGTGTTTTCAGAACAGGGCATGGGGAAGATGACAGGGTCTTCACTGTGCCTTTGAGTTTTGTGGCTTCCTTGTAAATTATGAAATACACACATAATTTGGGTTTTATAATGTGCAGTGGGATGAAATCCTTCCCCTCATAGTAATGAGGTCTTTTGTAGCTCTTGTGATAAGCCAGGGCTTGATCCCAATTTTCTCCTGCAGAAGCAGCTGTATTTCTCAGTGAGGAAGAGCAGCAGGTGCCCATCTGTGTGTGTGCAGGGCTATAGGGCTGTGAGCTGCTCTTTGAACAGCATCTCGCCTCTTGCTGGTTTCTCCTGCAGTCATTGCTGGTGATGACCTGGCCCCTATTCTCCAAAGCTGCTCTGAGTCAGATACAGGTAACGATGGTGCTGGGAGGGGAGTGACAGATGATGCAGTCCCTGTACTGAGCACTGGGGCTGTTTCTGGAGTAGGATCACTGCGCTGTCTGAAGGCACTGCAGAAGGCATATGTGATGCCTTAGACGTGCAGCTCTGGCTGTGCCAGGACATGTTTCAGCGGCAGCCAGGCAGAAATCAAATCCCTGTGGCTGGGATTAATGAGGTGATGCTGACACAAGCTGAACAGACTTTCATCAAGGGCGTGTAGTGACAGGACAAGGGTTATAACTTTATGTGGATAGAGGGCAGGTTTACATTAGATAGAAGAAAGAGAAATTCTTCACTCTGAGGGTGGTGAGGCCCTGGCACAGGTTTCCACAGAAGCTGTGGCTGCCTCATCCCTGGGAATGTCCAGGGCTTGGTTGGACAAGGCTAGCAGGTGTCCCTGCCCATGGCACAGGGCTGTGGAATGAGGTGAACTTTAAGGTCCCGTCCAACCCAAATCACTCTATGATTCCATGACTAATGATGCAAATTATGTGAAATGAGACTCATAGGATTGTTTTGCAGAGAGCTAAATCGTTGTCTGGGTTGGGCTTCATTTTTATCTGGAGTAAATCTGTGTGGCTCACTTGAACACACAGCGCTAGGCTTGTGATCAGTGGAGGATGTGCCATACAGTCCCTGTGCTGGAGATGACATGGATTGTACATCTCTGTTTGTTCTTAGTATTACAGAAGTTATTTAATCTATACACATCTGCCTTGTAACTTGACATTAGGGAAGACATCATTTCAAATGACAGTCATTTTTTGTCACTAGCTTCGAAGTTGTGGCATGTCACTTGCATTGAATTCTGCACGTATTTTTTTGCTTGGGAGGCTTAAAGGGCTAAGGCAAAAATATTGGCTATTTTAAAGGAGGAATGTGTGCTATAAGGAAGGAGATTGTTTAAAGGTACTACCATTTTTCTATCTGTTACTTCAGTTTTCATTGTGTCTGACATGAAAAATCTGAATGGATTTAGGAGAATGACAGCAGCTTTGTAGTTGTACTTCCAAAGAGGCAGAACTTAGCTTGTGTTGGAGAACGCTTGCTGATACTCTTTTTTTAGAGTTTTGGGACTAATCTAATGCTGAGTAAATGAATTAATAGTTCGGGTTCAGTGGGTAATGTATTTCTAAAAGCTTGACTGTGTTATAATGAAAATTCCAGTTGTTGTTGTTAGGTGCTTTCAATAAATGCTCTCTTCAGGTGTTTTTATTAAGTACCACATTATGCTACAGTTTTGCAGAGCAGGGGGTGGTACCTCTGTGTCCAGAAATGCAGCTTATGGCAGCAGCAGTGTTTCATTGTGTTAAGATACAGATTAATACACCTGATATTTAAAAAAAATGGGGGTGTTTTGGTTCTGTAGGTCTTTGTCTCACAAACTCTGGCCATGGTACTGCCTTTACTTGTGCATGCTCTTAGCTGGAAGTAAATGATGTTCTGAGGGACAGAAGTCATGCAGTGTTCCTTGGAAAGGAGCTCTGGAGGTCATCTTGTCCAACTTCCTGCTGGAACCAGGACTGCAGCCAGCAGTAAAGCAGGTCAGCAATGATTTTTTCCAGGCAGGTGATGAAAAGCTCCAAGACAGAAATTTCACAGCCTCTATAGGCAGCCTGGTCTGGTCCTGTGTTGCCCTACCTGTAACACTTTTTTTTCCTGATCTCTGTTCTGAACCTTCCAAGACTGTCACTGCTGCTGCTTGTTATGTCAAGTATCGTCATGGAGAAGAGTTTATCTCAACTATCTTGGCAAATACCTTTTGAGTAATTTCAGGCAACTATTAGATCATTCAGATTAGCTGATTAGCAATGCCTGGTTCCTGAACTGGCACAGAGGGGAGAGGAAGGGATGCATCTTATGACCACTTGACAGTCTCATTGTCTGCATAAGACTTCAAGCTTCATATGTCTTCTTTCCTTGCAAGTGATTTGTTTTTCAGTGTAACTTGTGCCTAGGACAGATGGATTTATTGATTTTATGGTACTGGTGGACATGTGTAGCCCGAGATATTAATGGAAGCAAGTCATACATACAGTGGGTGGTTTTCATATATAAAATACCTTTTCTGGACTGTAACAAAAAGATTATTTCTGCCACTAAAAGTGCTTTTCTGCTTTCTCTGTGGCTACTGGCCAGCTACCTGCCTGGGCTGTCCAGGTCAGAGCAGAGGTAGCAATGGGTGAAGAGGATTTAAATTTTCTCACAGTTCATTTTGAAGACAAGCTCTGCCAGCAGTGTTTTAGCAAGCTGCCAAGAATTTATCCCAAGCATGTGGCTCGAGGGCACCTGTGTAGTCAGAGGCTTCTGACTGTATGTAAATGGATAAAACATTCAGTGGAGCGAAAAGCCTTTGCTTATAGGTGCAGACAGACATGCAGTGTCAAGGCAGATGACTCAGTCCTGTAGATCTTTGATGCTCTCTGCATTAAAGTGAGCTTCCTTTTTAAGCAGCAGCCTATGTCTAATTTAGGGCTGTGTCTCATCTTGCTGATGATAGATTGTTTCCTCCCTCCTGTGGGGCACAGCCATCCTCCTGCCAGGTCTGTGGCAGAAATACACTGGAAATACAGCTTTAGAGGAACTAAATCTCCCTTTTGGCTTTATTATTGTCCTAAACATACAGCACTTACGGTACATGAAAATGTGCTGATCTTGCTTCTTCTATTGGGTTTTATCCAGCAAAAGAACAGCAGCTGGATTTAAAATCACTGGGGAGGTTATTCTGCAAGTGTAGCTTAATGGCTTGATTCCAGCCCTGACCTGGAAAGGTAACTGCTAGTGGCAGATGAGGAGCTGTCTTCCACATTTTATCTTGTCAGCTCCCATTTTTTTGACTTTGGCAGGAAAAATGTTGTTTACTTTTGAATACTTTAAAGGTGGTTGAAAGAAGACTTTAGGCATGGTTGAAATGTGATTTTTTAAATTAATAACTGTCCATTTTTCAATTAATCACACCC
Organism: Bombycilla garrulus; assembly: GCA_013400315.1. Classification (NCBI taxonomy): domain Eukaryota; kingdom Metazoa; phylum Chordata; class Aves; order Passeriformes; family Bombycillidae; genus Bombycilla; species Bombycilla garrulus. The sequence continues at coordinate 358,581 of VXBU01014678.1, forward strand.
AAATATTGCAGCAGTACTTGCTAATGAGAAATAGTTATGATTTAATATTAAGTGACACAAGTGCTATTGTTTACACAAAATGTGAGAATCTTGTAAGACATGGGGCATATGCTTAGAGGGATAATGCATGAGAATCAGTTCTGCCTTCTCGGGGAGCCAAGCCTTGCAGAGGAAGATGACAGATACATGTGTTTATATACAGACTCTAGAGCTGGCTGTGTTTGCTTATCATTTGTCATAAATGCAGAGACTCGCAGCACAGAGCACTAGTTCAGCATAAGCTGGAGCATATGGTCCTCTCCAGCAGATGTGACACGAATTCCAGCGCTCACTGGAGGTTTCAGGCTGATCACCAGCAAGAGAATTTATCCTGGTAAGCTTGTATGAGTATTGTTGAAGCTTTCCTGTGGATTGCTGCTTCATTTGGGATTTTTCCATGAATAGGGCAGAAAAGGTATGGCCTGGTTTTCAGCTGGCAGTATTACTGGCAGTTCACAGCTGCTGAACCAGGTACCTGGACTCATCTGATGTTGCAAACTCCTGGGATAAAAATACTTACATGAAGCTACTGCTTTGGAGTGACCTGACAGTTCATTCCTTCTTTCCAACTGACTCATCATTCTCCACAGACTTGGTATTCAAACAGAAATAACTCCCCAGACCCAGTGGTGAAAGCCCTGGGTGTTGTTTTCCATGACTTTCCAACAAGAAAATTCATGGTTATCTTCTTCCCTCTTTTTATTTCCCTATGCTTACAAAACTACACTCACTACATTTACACTTCCCTACAAAATACATGTGATACTGCTACAGCCTTTGATTTTAGAAGATGTGTTATGACACTCCTTCCATGTGTCATCTCATACTGACCTGTAGAGAGTTGGGAATAATCAGCAGAACTCTTAACACATTTGTCTCTCTGGTTTATTAAAAACACCTCAAAAAACCTAACCCCAAACCTAAAGCCTTATTATCTCAGTCAAGAGAAACTAGTAGTACAAACTATACACATGACCTGCATGTGTTATGAAAAAAAATGCATAAAACCAAGAGAAGAAGTTTGCAGAGGAGATTTCCTAGAGAATATTCATCCATACTGTAAAACCAATGACAAATTTTCCTGCGTCTGGCAATTATTATGGCATACTCTGCTCTTACTCAATGTTCACCCTGTTCATCTTAGACAACACTTATTCATTCCTGAGTTCTCTCCCATACCAAGATATTAATCTGCTTCTCATACCAGCAATCAATGATCTGGAATTGCTGCAGCATGCCATCACGAACTTGATTTAGTATCTGTTTTTGTTTGCTTTCTTTAGTTTGTTGTTAGGGAGACAGAATCCAAAGTGAATCAAAGTCCTTTTGGTCTCTGGAGCTGCACCCATGCCCCTTCTTGCCACCCCTGTGTTTAGACTTGCATGCTCCAAGGTTTCAGAAGTCAAAGCCACTACCCATCTGTATTTGCCTTAAATCAAACAACTTCTTAAATGAATTTTAGGTGTTTCATTTTTCTTTGCATTCTTGGACATAAGTTGGGTCTGATTTCTCTGTGGGCTTTGCTTTCCTTGGCTTCTAAACTAGTTTTATAAGGTGTTGCTTATTTGAATCATGTGGTCATTGGCAAGTCCAGTTGTGCCCCTTACCCAGCAGTGCCTTGCTTCAGGGAGCTGCACACACAATCAAAGACTGCTCCAAAGGTAACAAATTACAAGTGGAAGCATTATCATGACAATTGAGGGCCATTATTGATGAGTTGGTGGAAGTATCTGTGCAAATGCAGATGAGTGTGTGTTTTATTATACAGTTCTGCTGATTCAAGGAGTGGGTGATGTGCCTTTCACTCAGAGCCTGATCACAGAAGAAAGTGCTGCTATGGCTGAGCCACATTTGGCATGGACTCAGCTGCACCTGGAGAGCTGACAAGGGGACAGGTGGTGGCTGGAGCCATTTACATTTAGGAGGGCTGGCAGGACCCTTTTACTGGCACCATCTTCATGTCTGCTGGGAGCTCTCCACTGGCTCCTGTGGCATGCAGAGAGCACACAGGTATGTTTATGTCTGTCCTGGACTCAAAGCCTTCCAGCCCTTGGTAAGATGGTGATAAAAGGTGAGCTTGTACTGCTGAGCAGGAGCTGGGTTTCCCTGGAGCAGAGGAGAGGTAGTTTCATGCTGTCCCAATGACCTGCAAGCCTGGCTGGAGGCCAGGAGAGGACAACCTGTCTGCCCCTGGGCTTCCACATAGTGGGCCACTATATGTTCAGGTATGTTTTAAGCTGGATGCCTTGACTTTTGCTGATGGATGAGGACAGGCACTAAAACTAAGTTATGCGTGTTTCTGCTCCCTGTCTTTGATCAAGGACAGGTTGAAAATTGACTTGTTGCCTGGCTATTTTGGGACATACCTATTTTTTTTGTGATATTCATCTTCTTGGGGAGCTAAAACAAGGAAAATAAATTCACTTAAGCACTCAGTCATCATGAATAATTCATTATTCCCTAATATATTTAGGAGTGATATTTAGAATATATTTATTTGGCTTATAATTCATAAACTTGTCCAAAAAATTGATCTAGAAAAGAGGGTTTATTATTCATTCCAAAGCCAAAGGCTAAAGCACTGAAATTGTGTGAACTGAAATATTTTAGCAAGTTCAGATGCAACCCTTAGTATTTGATACTTCTTAAATGACTAAAAATCTTCCCACAGAGATGAGCTGTTGAAGCTCCCCTCAGAGCAGATCCCAGAAAAGCTGTAACCACAGCAGAGCACAAGGTATGGACATTTGAAGTGTATCACTTCCAATATCAAAGTGTGCTTGGAGAGAGCTTGAAATTCATGCAGCCTGAGGCAGCTCTCTCTAAGCCTCTGTCATCTGTCATGCTGTGGCAGCAGGCAGAGCAGAGAGATGGAGAGAACAACGCATTAAATGAGGACAGTGTTGTGTCATTTAAAGAGATGCAATCTGAGCAGAAGCTTGGATTTGGGTGGGAACAGTTCTTTGTTTTTCAGGCCATGCTCTTCATTCTTTGCTGACCACGGATATCCCTTTTCTGTGCTACCCTGGGGGTCAGAAAACTATTGCAGGAGTGGCTGGCACGTCTGTGCTCTGCAGCATCACATCCACAGTCCCTAAAGAGGAATGCTGCAATGGGCTCAAGTCTTCTACTGCTCCACGCTTTCTTTAACATGTGTATCCTCCTTCAGTTGCAAGCATATTCTTTTCCATTCAGCTGGTTACCCTCTGGCTAGGAAAGGGGCTAGATCTGGGCACTGCAACATGAACCCAATGCTGATGAGATGTTTGTAAAGCTCCCAGTGAAGGATCCACTCCCTTGCACTGGTAGGACCTCAGCCAGGTCATAGATGTGTCTGTTCACACAAACGCTGAGATGGAGGAAATGAAGCTTTTGCATTCACCATTCTCCTCCCCCGTTTTGTTTTACCACTTTAGGGATAGCAAAAGGAACAGAAGACAGAATGTGTTCTGGAAGTAAAGAAATAACATTCAAACACGAACCAGCTTGTTGCAAAGGCACTTTGTTCTTGACCTCAGTTTCCCTTAGGGGAGCCTGGGCCATTCCTGTTGTCTTGCATTTGTATCTGAGAGAGAAACTTGTATTTTACAGTTCCAAGGAGTAAATATGATGCCTTCTGTATCATAAATTAAAAAAAAAGAGAGATGTAAATTGAATTAGGTAGAACATGAGAGATGCTCTCACCTCTGTTCAAGTGGTTGATGCTGTAATAATGAAAGCTATGACACCAGATGTAAAAATAGCTGTCATTAAATGAGCTCATCTAGATGGCCTTAAAGATAGGAATATGCTGCCCTTGCTGCCTTGCAAATGAAGTAATTGTGTTGATTTGCATCGATCTGTGGAAAGTTTAATCTTAGTTAAAGGGATGCAGCCTGAGAAATCACTGCAGAGAGATGCTGGGAAGAGATCAAATTTATCCCTCCTGGTGAGATTTCAGGCTCCATCATTGTAATGCTCATCCCCTCACAGGGCAGCCAAGCAGGTAAAGAATTTCCTTTGAACCAGGAAGTTTACATGATTGAGGCTCATTTTTAGCCATGACTTCAACTCCATGCGCAGATATCTCCTAGACCAAGCGCTGTGCTGCAAGGTTTTAACTTCAACCAATGCTGAGCAGTGCTTGCAGCATCCCCCCAGCATCTTTCCACCCAAATCAGGTGGGCCAGAGCAGTGCACAGGACACTGCCCTTGTGGGCTGGTGTCACTGGCGTGATGCCTCCTGAGGGAGATAATCAAGCTGGGGACTGCTGCCAGGCTCCATTGTGGGTTTGGGTGTGGTGTGGAACCTCCCTGAGCTCAAGGACCTTTGCTCTTATCTCTCTGGGAATGCTGTGAGAAACAGTGCTGGCTTGAGTCCTTTGATAGTTTGGGGTTGCTTTGCCTTCTCTGCAGGCCACTTTCCTTTCAAGCCGTTAGATTTTCCCCTCTCTGTCCTTGGCAGGATGAGGTGAAGGTCTAGGGCAGGGCTTCCGAGAGCTACCACTGCCTTCCAGCCCTGCAGAACAGGTGCTGTGAGCCAGAGCATCAGCTTTTCCCACCCTAATTGCTGAATGATGATAAGCCAGTTTCCCCAGACAGATCCTCCCTCACTCAGGTTTCCTCCCATGCTGTATTTTCCCTCCTTTTCCCTGGGCGGGTGATCCAGCTCAGGCTCATCAGGAGAGTGTCAGCTGAGCCAGGATCTTCTCATTATTTGGGGCTGTAAGCCGATAACAGAGCTAGTTCCCCGTTGTGTGCTTTGCTTTGATTCTGAAAGACCCAGTAATGACAGTCACTGGAGGGGATGGGGGCAGCTGTTGCTGCTGCTTTGCTGCTCTTTGAAAGCCACCAGTGGCACTGATACAGCCCTGCTGAAACCAGCACGGAGCTGGGGACAAGCCTGGTGTCTCTTCTCCAGCTCCCTCACACTGGTTATGAAAAACAGAAATGGCACAACTCCAAACTGGTATCATGAAACTGTTATGATCCTTATTTAAAATATTCTGCTTTAATCAGTAAATTAGGGCTCAGCTATGCAATCACTTTTTATTAGTTGTGCAAGTTAACGTGCAAATACACATTTCAGCGGCTTACCATTAATTAAGCTAAACTGTTTCAGTCAGTGATTAAATTACATTTGAACACACAAAATGTGTCCAAGTTTAATTAGATTGCTATTAAACTTATTTTTGTTAAACTGTTTTAACACAAGCACATGCAAGGTTTGGCTCTATCTGATGCTTTTTAAACCTGGGGATTCTCTAGTGGGTGTCCTCAGACCTATGACATCTGCTGGGTCCTGAAGGTGGTGGGGAAAGGGAAGGGCTGAGGAGGCTCCTTCATGGAAGGTGACATCCTGGGACTTTGTCACCAGCACAGGGTGATCACCTCCTCTGCTGCCCTGCGAGAGTGAGCAGGGCTTGGTGGCTGGAGTGTTTAGATATGGCACTGAAGGCTGTGACTGTTGTCATTCAGATGTGGATTACATCAAAAACTGAACTTAAAGAGCAAGTGCAAGGCTTACAGTCTTTACCTGGAGAGTTTTCATGTTTCCATTTTCAATGTCAGAAACATTTTACTCCTGATAGCCCTTCTGTACGATGGTCGTGTACTTGCACTCTCCTTGCTGAAAGATGTTTCTTTTTCGTGATGCTGTAGTTGGAATTCTTCACTACATGAGCCACTTCAGCTTCATGGAGACCACAGGACAGCAGAGTGCCATGCTCACAGACAGAACTCCATGTGCCAACGACACTGATACAGATGGGCTGGGGGTTTCATCCCTGGTTCATTGCTTAGCTGGAAACACATAGGCATGTCTTTCCGAATGCCATGTACTGGATAAGTATAAATGCCCTACTCAAACAAGTTTCTATGCAAAAAAAAGTAATCCTTGAGGGTTTTCAAATGCTACGGGATAAACTGGTGATGAACCAGTTGATGCTGGTACTGATCACCAGCATATTATACCCAGCATGTGCCAGGGTATTTCTGTTTGTGATAAGGACAGGCTTGGACAAGAGGTTGTTGTATGAATTCCTCAGGAAGCCATCCTTCTACAGAAAGGAAATCCTGTATTGGGCTGCTTGTGGTTTACAGCAACCCGGTCTGCTCGCAGGCTCTCAGATTAAGTAGTGCTACACCCTGCTGATAGTGAGCAAACAGACTGGCAGTGGTGGCAAGCACATCTGACTTAGTAAACAGAAAATATTTTAAGAGGGAATGTACAGTAACACCCCTACTCGCCAAACTCCCTCATGGCATGTGCTGCTCTGGTGGTTTGACTCCCTCAGCTGTTTGTGGTAGCAAGACACCTTCTCCTGTTTTCCCATCCCCTGTTGCTGTGACTGAGATTCACTAGTCCACCATAAAAATTGGATTTATGTCTGTCTGATGCTATTGTTTTGTATTGTAGTTAATAGTATCCCATAAAATCTGGGAGTCAGAGGAATGGCAGGCAAAGAATGTTTATTTTGATCATGTCATCTCCTTGTCTGGACCATCCAGTGGGCTGTGGGAGAAATGTGCTGGTAGCTTTGCTTTCAGAGGAAATAATTAGAAGAGTAATTACTGGAACATGAAGCCAAGTGACCAACCATTCAGACACGTAATTTTTTCAATTAATTACTGTACTTTTCTGTTACAGACTGTTTAATAGTGCATTATGAGAAAATGGAGGTATAACCCACCTGCTGTAGAAAAGCAACTGTACAGCACTGGTGCAGGAAGGGGTCCTCAGAGACTTCCTCCTGCACCTGCAGTAGACTGCAGCTCTGGTTCAGCAGGTCAGATACCGACCTGGGATAGGTGGGAGGAGTTCTCAGGTTTGTAGTATCGGACAAATAGCATCACGTGTTTGTGCCTTCTGTCTTTCTACCACTTCCTGCTATCTCCTCAGGTGGTGTGCTCTGCCTACGTCTCTGACAGTGGCTGGTGTACTGTAGCATGAGCAGATCAGTCACACAGATATATGAAATACCTCCAGCTGTGGAGAAACTTTATGGATGCTCTGTCCCACTGCTTTCTTTTGCTTCTGCAAATCTCCCCCAGAGCTATCATGAGCTATTTTTAGCTCAACTTGTTTAAGAATACCATTATTCCTTATTTAGTGAGCAGGATATCCTGTATATGGGACATTCTGGAGTAAGTGTTTAGATAACATCGAATTAAACAATGGGTGAATTAAACAATGGTAGTAAAAATTGATGTTATGAATTCTCTCTGCTCACAATTTTTGAGGTCATGTTTATTAGTGTGCAATCTATTATTTTTCTTGAGTACGCAATTGCTATTAAAAACTTCATAAAGCTGAGCACCTCAGGGACGTCTTTCACCTCTGACGTACTCAGCATTTTTCCCAGAGACTCACCCTGTGCTCAGGGAGTCATGAAGCAGCCAAGGTCCCTGAAAACATGCCACTGGCCATCTCTTATCAGCCCAAGGCTCTACAGATTTCATCTTGCCTCTGGCTGAGGAGGAGAGAAGGGACTAGCTAGTAATTTAAACAGCGGTGGTAAAAATCAGTGCTATGGATTCATTCTGGTTCTGGTGTTAAGGTCACATTATCAGAGTTCAACCTATTATTCTGCAGCGTGGGAGAGTCTGCCCCAGCACCACCTGGGTGTGTAGAAGCACGTGCTGAGCCTGTGTTTGCACTGCCAGGCCCAGTGTGGCTGGTCACACGCTCTGGGCCAGCTGGGCCTGTGCCACTGGCTGGGGTGACATCTGCATTTCCTCCAGCCCATGTGGCCCACGGCTGGCTGGGAAGCTGCAGCATTGCCCAGTACAGAAGTCCCACAGGGACAACTGCTGTGCTGGTAAGCTCTAGATGCTGCCGGGGGCAGCAGGCATGAAGGGCTGTGCCAGCTCCTGCAGATGTAGCTGTCTGTCTCCTGAGCGTGGCTGTGCAGCTAATCAAATCAACCCTGCATGAAAAGAGAGTGCAGCCTGTCTTGAAAAATCAGTGTGCCTGGAGCAAGGCTCGAAGGCATGTAAAACATGCTGGGCTTGAGGGTGAAAAAAAACCACAGGCTAGTAAAAATTGAATGTAAGAACCAAGGGTTCACAGAGTTCAATATTTTCCAATAAAACATCTTGAAGGATTGGTTTAATACCAGGACAGCTGTGTTATTTAAACAGTTTAGAGTTTTAGGGGTGCAGGACAAAGTGAAGTGATGGGTTACAGGCAATAAGCAGAACAATGAATGTTCTTGTCCACTCATTCAGCCTTGTGAAGAAATATAGGAAAACATGAAACAAGGAGTGGGTTTTCTTTGCAAGATATGGCTGTTGTGGAATGACATTTCTGGGCAGGAAGGCTGTGGACTTAGCTGGCTGGAGCTGTCAGAAAACATGCTTTCAGTTGTAGGGCATGGAATATTCTGCTGGCTGAGATGTTATAAAATTGCCTGCGGCTTCTTGCCTTTACATCTGCTTTGGTTTTAATTTTAAAAATCCTGAATGTCCTGATTGTAACTCCAAGAGTCAGAGCTGGAGTGATTAGGACTTCTCTTTGTATCTCTCAAGTGTACTCTTGATTCTCGCCCTAGTTTGGTTGCCTGTGAATTAATTCAGGCTGCTTGACCTTGGTTACCTGGTTTGACTTTGTGCACAGCATCTTGGCTATGCAACATCTGCTACTTCCTGTCAGGTGTGATTTTCACGCACCTAGAGTCGTATTTTGTTTCATATAAACACAAATTACATAACCAAACATTTGATTCTCTGACCCATTCCTTGTTACAGCACTTGCAACTTGCTGGGTTCAGTCTCTTGTGTTCAAGCACTGCTTTTCACCTTTGTGGAGCCACCCATGCCACTGTGCAGATGCAGCAACAGGAACCTTATCACCCGAGATTAAACTGAACAGAATGCTTACATAGATGGTCCTTAGAGTTCAGCAAACAGCTTCAAAACTCTGTAAATATTTATTAAGCAAACCAAGTTGAGGATGACCCTGTCCCCATCAATACTTGAGACAGTTTAAGGTACTCCCAGCAAACTATGTGTTTAAAAATTATCTGAAGTACCTGTGTAGATTTAACCCCTGGGGTTATTTCTTCCCTCTTAATTTATTAATAAGTTGGGCACAAGGTAAAAAACCCAAGGCTTTTCAATGATTCTATGACTGCAGGCAGCTGTTAGTACGGCAGCAGCCGATACACACCCAAAGGACCTTTGCTGCTCCTTTGGCACCGAGACCCTCAGGCAGAGCTGGGAACGGGATGGACTCGCCTGCAGTGGGACAGGCCTGTAACACTTATGTGAGGGGAAAAATGTGCAACGTGGAGCTTGTGACACGGCACCGCAGCCCGGGCAGGAGTGCTCCCCCTGACACCGCCGTCCCCTCATGTGGGGGTACAGAAACTCGCAGTTTTACACAAAAACATGCTGCAGGGCGCTGTTGCAGTAAGGGGGGCACGCAACCCGACTCTCGCTCCTCTTTCGAGACCGGCACGGGGAGGGCTGTGGGGGGCTCTGCCCGAGCCGGGGGCAGCCGTGCCTCTGCCTCCCTGGGCGGGAAGGCGGAAGATCGGGAAACCGCGACCTCGCGGGCGGCGCCGCTCCCCGCCCCGGGCCGGCCCCGTCGGACAACGCCCCCGGCCCTCGGGCCGCCGCCCGCGGCATTTCCTCTGAGCTCAGCCGGCGGCTGACGCGGGGCCGCGTCCCTCGGAAGAGGAAGCCGGCAGCGGAGCGGAGCGG
>VXBU01014678.1:368429-393798 GCA_013400315.1 Bombycilla garrulus
CGGCGCGGCGGGGCGCGGTGGGCGGCGGGGGCGCGGCGCGGAGCTCTGGAGCGGTTCCACGCGCGGCAGCTGCGGGTGTCGCCCCACGTGCTGGGGCACAGCAAGGCGCACGTGGGGCGGGTGGTGGCCGAGCTGGTGCGCGCCGCCAAGGCGCAGGGGCTGCAGCCCGGCCCGCTGGCTCTCAGCCTGCGCGGGGACTTCGTGTGCATCGGCAGCGCCTACGAGCAGCACAAGGTGCGCAGCCCCGACTGCTTCGACATCCTGGTGCCCCTGCGGCTGCCGCCGCACCTGGCGCCGCGGCCGCGCAGTGCTGATGGACCCGGGCCACGCGGCGCCTTCGTCTGCGGCCTGCTGGCGAGGGACGGCTGGACACGACGCTGCAGGCCCTTTGCCGAGGGCTTCTGCGTGGAGCTGCAGGGCCGCAGCCATCTCTCCTCGGGGCTGGTGCTGCGCTGGTTCCAGGGCCATCTGCAGCGGTGCCTGGGAGCCGTGCGGTATCGGCTGCAGGAGCGATGCCGCGTCAGTCTCTCGGCGTGCCCCGGGCACCCGCCCACGCTGCACATCCTGCCCTGCTCCGACTACGTCTGCTGCCACATCTCCATGGCCGTGCGCCTCATCCCAGCCATCCCTCTCGGCGACGCGCTCTACCTCACAGCCGTGCCGCCCGAGGGCTCCCTCGGCTCCCTGGCCCCCTCGGCGCTCTGGGGCCTCAACGCCTCGCGGCAGGAACAGCGGCTGCTGGGCTGGCTGAAGGAGCAGGCCCCGGCCGCCTCCTGCCACCTCAAGTGTCTGCAGATCCTCAAGGGTCTGCGGGACCTCCGCGCGCACGGGCTGGAGGAGCCCTTCTGCTCCCAGTGGGGCCGAGTGCTCTCCTCCTACGTACTGAAGACGGCCCTCTTCTCCCTGCTGCTGCAGGGGCCCTTGGAGGCCTGGGATGAGCGGTTCCTGGTGGAGCGGCTGGAGGACCTGGTGCTGTACCTCAGGGACTGCCTGCGCAAGCAGGTGCTGATGGATTTCTTCCTGGGCAACACTAGCATCCCCGAGGCTGTGGCGCTGCCCCGGTTCCTCAAGGAAGCAGCCCCCGTGAACTTGCTGTCTGCCTTCGACGGGCCTACGCTGGACCTTGTAGCCTTCCAGCTGATCAGCACCTGGATTCAGGCCCCACACATTATCAGGATGTACAGCAGCCCGCGGTACTGGCGCCCGGTGCCCACCCCCTGCCGACATGTCACTGAGGCCAAGCAGGAGCCGGCGGGGGAGTGAGCTGGTGGTGGGGACAGCTGCTGGCACCCAGGGACTCTCCCGGGGCATCGCACACTCCCAGCTCGCTGGTGCTTCAAAAGCCTGCATCTATCTGCCTGAGGATAGTGGGACTGATGAAATGTGCTCCTGTGGTTTTGTTCCTGACCTGAGAAGACCAGGCCAAGACTTAATGAGATTGTAATTCTCATTGGTCGTGTGTGGGAAAATCTTGACATTTCTGGGGAAAAGCCTTAGCTGTCAAGTGTTGCCTTCAGTCAACAGTTTGCAAACTAAAAGGCTCAAACTGACATTTTTAGAAATCCATGTTAACTTTTTGTCTTAGTGACAAAAAAAGCTTTTTCTGAGATTTTATGTAGCAAAATCCATGTGGGATTTAAAAATCTGAGTGCAAACAGCCTCTCCCCCTGCATCCCCAGTGTGCCAAGATGTTCTTAAAATGTGATAAGCACTAGAGCATGGGTGTGGATCACAGTTTGAAATGCTCAATGTCATGCTTTAAATTTCCTGGGTAATCGAGCACATTGTGCTAAATAGAAATGTAACACATGTTAATGTAAACTTGAGGGGAGAAATGAAACTGCTCTGATAACAGGATGAAGAATCTAGTGTCACATTTGTGTTCAAATGAAGGTTATACTGAAGGATTGAAGTGCAGATAGAAGGAAACAAATAGCACTTTATTTTCACAAAGGCCTTATTTTTAAAATAATTGGCTGCACTAAATATTGCTATTGAGGAGGCATTAGTATTTTGTTAAAGGAGTGGGGTTTGAATTAGCCCAAGGAAAACTTTTTAAAGAAATACTCTGAGGTTTATTTGTGGGTTCTAGTTGAGTTTTATTATTTCTGTATTCAAGTATTATCTTATTAGAATATGCTTTACCTCAAGACCAACAACACAGTAAGAAATTCTGTATTGTATTTTGGAACAAACCTTAAACCAGTCCAAATCTCAGTGCCATAAGCTGACTTGGCACCCTTCTGCTACCTGGTAGGAGTTGGTGGGATTTTTGGATGACTGCCTAACCAGTTGTCCGATTCTGTCAGTGTTTGTACCAAATAACCTTGATGGGATTTTCTAGTGCTGTACTATAGCAAATTGTTATTTTGTTATGGGGACAAAAAAGTAAAATATTTCAGGGTACTTCAGAATTATTTAGCACTGATTTGTGGTACAGTGGCAGTCTTGGGCTACAGATTCTGGTGTCCTCTGAGTATTAATGTCAGGCAGATAATTGCCACTTTTTGTCTTGTCGTGACCCAGTTGCTGGAATAACCAGTTGAGTTGTGATGCAGCCAGGTTTGCAAGTGTCCTTAGCTACTACTGCAGGTGTGCTAGGGTGTCAGAAAATTCAGGATTTCACATCCTTACATTATTTGGTCACCTGCTCAAGTATTTGATGCATTAAGTCCCAAAATGTGTTGCTAAATGGCTGGTGCTTAGGAAGCTGAGCATGTGCCTTATTACCTGCAATGCTGTGTCCTGAGTGAGCACTCTGGAATTGTGAAGGACCAAATGTAACTTCTGGGAAGCATTAGGATAGCCTGAAGTTATGAACCTGCTCTTCCCCTCCCTGATGTATTGGTGTGCCTTACTCAGAGTTCTATGCTTCAGAACATGAAACAAATGTTTTCAAAATCTATGAAGCTTTATACAAATCTATTTTTCTAAATGGAAACACTCCCTAGGCAGATGTTTGCCTGCTTCTATTTCTTTAACTGCTCTTGCAGTCATTTTCAGGTAATTATGGCACAGGTCACACCCACAAGCTGGGTTATTTTTATATTTGAAGCACTGTGCTTTTTTCTACAAATACAAATAGTGTATTTATAGGTAATATTGATCAAATGTTCTTTGCACATGGTATTTAAGACTAGTCAGCTACAATAGTGTTTCTGGGCTGTTGTTTTTTTTTTTTTGTTTTTTTGTAGCAGACCATGATATGTACTATTTTTGCAGGCTTGTGTTTCTTGGTATTTAAAATAAGATGCAGTTCTGCAATCAAAGCCGTTGAATCTTTTGCCCAAAGAAGAGCTAGATGGCCAGCCCATGGTATTGTGGCTGCCTGAACTCTTGACATGAAAACCCTTGAGCTGTTAATTCTGGCATCATGATCACTTCAGTCAGCTGTCTGTGTGTTTATATCACTGCATCCCTGTCTCTGAAAAGAGATATTTTCTTCAGAGAGGGGTGTATATTTGTTTAGTATTGCCACAATACACAGAAACCTGTAATGGACTTGGTAAAGACTTCTTCACTAAAACATTGTAAGGTCAGGAGAAGAGAGTTGCATTGGAAAGTACATGACAAGAAGACATGGTGGAGAATGTAAATAGTTTAGAAAATGAAAGCTGGGCAGAGGGGTGAGTGACAATGATGGTAAACTCTCAGTGAGGATGCACTGCAAACAAGCCACAGGACATGGGGTAAAATTGGAGAAGAACTATTGAAAGCAAGTGGATTTGGAGTGCAGGGTAAAGAGATTTAAGTGGATTTTGTTTTGACAATATTTCTAAAGCAGTTGAGTCCATCAGGATGATGCAAGGTGAGGCAAGCTCTCAGTTTATTAGCTATGCAGGTAGATCTTCAGTGCTAGTTTTTGCTCAGCGAGGCATGTTTTGAGTTCATGATGGAGCAAATGCATGTATTTGCTTTCTCCTTAAGCTTGGGTGAGCCTTCTTGAGATGAGGGGGCATCCTGCCATGAGGCAGTGTGTGTGCACTTCGTGGCTCAGGGGTACAACTGAAATATTAAATGCATTTTCCTAATCTGCTCTACAGCCTGCATTCATGAATACGATTGAGGAAAGGAGCTGATAGAAGTTTCTGTTACAGCATTCATCTTACTCCACAGAAACATGACAGCGCTGCTGCCTGCTGTGTGCTGGAGCTGTTACAGGGCCTTATCTGCAGGGATGTGTACAGAGAACTTGGCCCATAGGAGTAATCTTGTGGCCCTTTTGCCTTCTTCCTCCTTTCCCAGCCCATGGATACACAACAAGGTTATGAATACCTGTTTGCTAAGGCTGTAGCTGTTGTAATGTACCATGGATTCAGTAGGGTTGCCTGTGTGTCTGTAAATGGAAACACGAACACAGAAAAAACAAAGAGCATGTTAGCACTAACACACGCTCTTGGTTCTCTTACCTGCAGCCTAATTTTGCAAAGACTGCAAATGAAGTTGTTTTTATTGAATGTTGATTGGGAAGAGGAGTCACACCTGCAAGAGCATAAGTTAATTTACAGTACCAAAATTCATATATGTAATTTAATTTTGTATTGAAAAATGCTGTCTGTTTCTCAAAGGCATTATATTTTATCTGACCAAATATCTTGCAAACATTCCACTTTTGATTTTGAATCTCTGCAGAGTAATGTAAATTTTAAGTATCTGTTTGTAATGAACATGTCTGGTACAACTCTTTTTTGCTGGTTAATCATAAGACCAAAGATAAAACTGAAGTGTTCAGCTGCTATTGTTTTGGTTTTATAAAAGTGTTCATAGGCTCAAAGTGTCAGCACATTTTAGTGAAACGTTTATAAATTCATTTCCTATTTAATTCCAAAATACATTTGCACTTTTATTGTTTCCATAAAAAGTTGGTGGTTTTGTTTGAATATTTCACTGTAATAATAAACAACTGTTTTAAAGCTTCTGTGCCTCAAGATTTAAATTCCTTGTTGCCCTTTTTTCTCTAAAAGCTACCTGCAGCCACAGAGGTGTAATTGGCAGGTTTATGTGCTCTTTAGGGGAGACTACTAAAGTGGCAAAATGATGGAAAAGCAGGAAGTCCATGCCTTGGGAATTGTGCAGAGGGATGTGGAGAAGAGCCAGAAGAGAGTGTGGAGCACGGCTGGCACCGTCTGTGGTGGTGCTGACTTCTGAAATGGAGCACGTTGGGGTTTGTGGTTGGCTTGCTCAGAGTTCTTGTTTCCTTGGCTCCAGTGTTGGGTTGCTGCAAATCTTCTGCTCTTTCTGGTGCTTGATGAAATATGAGGATTCATTTCACAGCATCGGTGTGATCCTTCAGCATGGCATGTCCAGACACGTCTCCGTTCCAAACCGTGCAGGTCATGCTTTATTAAATATGGGAAAAGTCCTGCTGAAGCCAGCAGGGGTTTTGTGGATGGGCCAGCAAATTACCTGTCCTTTATTAGTCTTCGGTAAGATGCAAGAACTATGCACATGGCTTGTGCTGGTGTTCTCTATAAATGAAATAACAGCAAGACCCTGAGCTTTTAAATCATTGAATCAAAGCCAGGCTGGCGGTGACTTTCTCCAGATCTTTGTGTGCTGCCTTTACCTTGCAGGTGCTGCTTCTGTGAGAGGGGCAGCAGTTGCTGAAGCAGTGTGGCTAATGGGCTTCTTGCTGGCAAAGTCTGGAAAAATGTCAACATTTAATGTCAACACTCAGTCACCCATGTTGGCACGGTGAAAATGTATTTAGAACTTCACCTCTAATAACATTATCTCTTATTAATGGCTTCCTTAAAAGCGATAGCAATCCTCTTGTCTCCATTGAATCCTTGCTCTGAAGTATTTCTCTGTTTGAAGCCCGAGTTCCTATTCAACAGGAAAGAAACACAGTACTTTCCGTTTGTGATAAATCTGTTAACAAAAATTTAACTGGCCTAGGGACTTGCATGCTTGGTGTTTAAAGAAAAGCCATTTTGCATCCAACTCATTGGATAAATTGTTTAAAATCTTTACATCCTTGTGCAAATACCTCCTTGTAATGCAGCCAAGGTCAGAAGTGAATTGCTGAGTAAATACTGCTAATGCAAGTTAAAGCTGTCTAGAAGGGAAGGGAGTCATTTGTGCATCCCATTTTCATACGACTCCAAAATATTTCAGACACGGGAAATTTCCTCTTCCAGGCTGATTTATTTCTTGTGTCACCTCATTAAATGTTTGCCTGGTGAATCTTGCTGAGGTAAGTGACATAACTTGAGTAGCTGGCAGAAGAGCAGCCAGTCCCACTTTTCTTGGGCTGACAGCACTGGGAAGCTGGTGGTTGAGGAAGGAATAAGGACTGGCACTCCTTAAAGCACAAGGATTCTCCTTCAGTGCTTGCTGATGTTTTGGAGCACAGTGCAGTGCTTACTGGAGAGGCTGAAGTAGCTCCCAGCTCTAAAATGAGTAGGATATGGAGGGTTTACCATGGGTATATCTGTCTGGATTTCTCAAACATATGAGGTGGCTAATGAAGAAACTACCTCTGCTCTTGTGCACGTGCCTTCAGTGTCCTATTTTAAATAAGTAACCAAGAATAGGCATATTTGCAGCTGCTTTACAAGAGATCAGCAGCAGAGCTATAGAGGTAGTGCGTGTTCTTTGTAAACAGCCTGTGGATTAATGTAACGATTTATATGCAAAACGCTTAAAGGTTGTTACCAACGTGTGTGCATCAAATGTCATCGTGTACCAGGCTCTGTGTTAAGCCTTTTTTTTTTTTTTCTTTTAAAGGATCGCAATGGTGATTCAGAGACTCGGAAGAATTTGGTGTACTCCAATGACAAGCTGCTTTTCTTGACACCCCTGGGAGTTCCTCCTCCTCCCCCCCCCCAAAACNCCTGAATCATTTTATATCCAGGCATTATGTGCAACAACACTGTGTGTAATAAACAGACAATGCAACAGAAAGAAAATTTGAAAATTCATTTCTCCTTTCTTTTAGACAACATCTAGAATGTAAATGTGGCAGCTCCAGTTGAAAGAGAAAAAAAAAGAAAAAAAAAAGAAACAAACAAAAAAAACCACCAAAGACAACCAACCCAAACAGAAAAACTCCCACCAAACCCCTGAAAAAATAGGGACCAGAGCTGCATAGAGACTACTCATCTCTGGACTGTGCTGGATGTAACAAGGGTTTGTTAGTGATCTCATGATACTTGTGATTGTCTGTTGGCTTTTATCCCTGCCACAGAGTCCCCATGATAATCTGGGCGGGGGGGGGCGGGAACGGATAAAGGAGATGTAAGGAAACACCAGACAGGCTTGATGGGGAAAGTGTTGTGAAGATCACCAGCTATTAAATTAAAGAAGAAAAGTTACTAAAAATTTCCAAAAATTTATTATGGATTCCTAGGGGAGAAAGTGAAAGAGTTGCTTTGAGAAGTCTCACTGTACTGACTGAAAACAAATTAGCTGTAGAAACAGGAAGAACAGCAGTGAATTGCAACCAATAGCTCACTTCTCCCCAGAAATTTCAGTCCACTCCTTTCAGTTTCAAATGGGGGAGAAGAGAAACTTGGAGCTGAATTCACTGGGAAATCCATGTGTGTACTGCTTCAGGGGACGGCAAATCTTGGCTCTCTCTTTCAGGGTTTAATCCTGTGCAAAATTAAAATGCTGAAATACAAAACTCCCATCGAGGGAGGGAGTGTTTGGGCGCAGTTTGCCAATCTGCAAACTGTGCTCCGCCAGATGACAATCAGGGATCACTGGTTTTGAAGGCAAGTCAAAATTCAGTAAGATTTACATACACTGGAAACTGCTCTTGAGTTTCCCAGTTCCTCCTGACATGGCACAGAGAGCTGCTCCACGGCCTGTTCGAGTGAAATGCCGGAGCAGCCGCTACAGAGGAAATGAGTCATTCCTCTATTTCTGTTGCAAAAGATTTCTCTGTGCTGCACAATGCATTTAGGAATATATTCCTATGGCTTCTTGGAAGTTCTCCTAGGACCAGGTTGAGACATAAAAACATCTGCATATGAACAGGCACATTACAGACTTTTTCTTCATTTAAATCGGCAGGCTTGGCTTCTACAGAAGAGATTTTCAGGAAATCTGAATTTTGTGCAGTTCTCATCTCTGGGCTGTTTGCTGGTGGAGGGGCTGCTGCCCAAGAGGTGATTGTATGGGGGTATGGCTGTGTCTTCTGAGCATCTCTTTTTGTCATGCCCCGTTGGAAGCTCATTGAAGTGTTTTTCAAAACAGAGAAACTTGCTAGTCATAGGGATTGTGAATCATGGGCACTTCTCCAAAAAATATTTCTGCACAGATCCTGTATGTTTTCCCCAGAAGCCACTTGAGCTCAGCAGTCATTCAGGCCCTACCGAAAATAACGACATCTCCTGAATAGCTAAAAAAAAAAGGGGAGGGGGGGAAGGAGAACATTAGCAGTAAACTCTGAGAAAGCAACAGGCCAATTTCTCCCATCTTATTTCAGTGTGGTGTTTTCTAGAGCGCTGTGGACAGGCACTGAACTGCCTGTTGGCACAGTGTGGATGGGGCAGTACCTGAGAAGCATCAAGCCTCTCTGCCTCCTCACTGCTGCACTGACAGATGGATGATTAAACACAGTGAACTGGCACGCAGTTGTAGCTTCTGCTGTGGGAACTCTGGAGATCTTGGTAAGAATTTGGCAAATTGTCCATTTTCAAATCTCTCAGGAATCTGACTTGTTCAGGAATGAAGCTTGGCCGAAGCTTTGTATGCACCTAAGGATGAGTTTTGTCTGGCAGTCTGTTTATCTCTTGGCTCTTTGAACGCTGTCTGCCTTGAAATGCAGACTCTTCACGATGAGCTGCACCTGGCTGGGGGCACCAGTTCCAGCAGAGCAGCAGCCATGCTGTGACATCAACACCTTGCATTTTAAAGGTGCTTCTTAAAATGTTCCCACTTTCAGTTACATGATATGACTTTCAGAAATGATGAGTGCATGAGGGAGGGACAGAGGGAGACTGGTAGCAAAACACTCTGACTTTTGTGGTTTGTTCCTTGAAAATGCTACTAGTGCTCCAGGAAACCATATAAATCTTGTGTGCAGAGCTTGTGTGCACAGCAGCGTTTAAAATTTGCCTCTTGAAATAATTTTCATTACCCAAAGGGTATTTAGGGGCACATAACGAGCTTTTAACACTCAATTCTCAAGGAAGAATTGTTATGGCCTTTGTTAACGATCCCTGTGTTAAGTGGCAATTAAGAGCTAATTATAATGAGATGCTGTTGGATGAGATTAGTATCTGACTTAGAATGACAACAGAGACATCCACGTAGATAAGCTGGAGGGGAGATGGTGGGAGAAAGGATCAGTAGGGAAGGCAGCAGGTACACTGCAAGGAGGGACAGGTGGTCACTTCGGGGAACATGGTCACTACCTGGACGGTCATCGGAAGAATCAGCCCTCAATGGAAAACGTGACAGTGTTTCTGAGGGAAAACCATGGGATTTGCATGAGCCTCTTCGGCCAAAGCTGTCAGGGCTTGTAACTCTTGTGGAAGGAGGTGTGGTGTGAGCTCTGCTTCCTGCCTTCTGAAATGTCAGCTGGTAAAATGCTGTTCACCTGTCTCTGCCAGCTGGAGGGACCGTGACAAAGGGTCATTTCAGTGGTGAAATTTATTTCTTTGGTTGATAAAGACCTTCATAATGAGACTTGCATTTCAAAGGGCTCTGGCAGTGCAGCAGTTTGAGTTTCTGTTTGCCTGACAGCCACTAGAGTAGCTGTATGTGAAGTGCACAGGTATTTTATTTGTATAGAACTGCTCACTTTCAGAGATCAGCAAATACAGCTACCACAGAAACTTTCAAGTTGCAGAGCAGAAGGTTAATTTTGCCTGAATAAGTTGCTTCTCTGATTGAACACATGACCCTGCACACACCAGAGTATGCTGTCCTGACTGCTCTGCCACATCTTTGCCTCTCAACAGCTCTTGTTTTCAGCAGATCTCCCTGCTCCAGGCTCACAGAGGGAGCAGGCCCTTGCAGTGAAGGGAGCAGATGGATGCCTCCTTTCTCCCTCCTGCACAGTATTTTCATAACCTTTCAATGGCATCCCTGTGTAATGGGGACAAGATGGCAGTCACGTGCTGGCCACAGCCACGCAACTTCTTCCAGTGGGGGAGGAAGCCGGGATGAGATCAGATTTACTTTTGTCCCTTTTCTGCTTGGAAACTTATTTGTGTTGCTAACGACGTCCCCAGTCCGACACTGCAAAAGGGATGCTGCAGGGAGGAGGACAAGTAAGCTTCCTCCCTGGGGAGAGGGCTAAAGCAGTCCTTGACTCATATCAACTGCTTTGCTGGGGCCAGTGGAATTAGTTTGTCACCGTCATGACAAGTGACGCATACTGAGCTATTGGCACCGTGGGATGAGGCGCAGGATGGGGCTGGACCCACACCAGGACACTGCTCAGGAGCAGGGACACCTTCCCTGACAGCATTGCTCGATCAGCTGCAACTTACTGGGCACATTATGGGGGAGGAACATAAAATTCTGCTACCTATATAATATAAGGAGCAAAAGTGTTCCCATCTGATCTGTGAGAACAGGGTTTTCAGTCAGATACCCAGGGGAACTCCCAGCAGCAAGGAAGAATGTTATCATCTGGATTTTAGCAGACTTTTTCATAGGAGCCTGGATCAGTCTGCGATGAAAACAGGTTTGCCTTCCAAGCTCATCTCTGAATGGCAGAGAGCATGGTGTGTGCTGCTGTGTGCGTAGGGATTTTAGTTTCCATTAATGTCCAAAGAAGACATGCCTTCTGAGAAGGAAATTTTCATTTGGAAAGGATTTGGTTCTTTTATATTGATTTGCATTTAGCTGGATTTGCAGCCTCCCTCCTCAGCAGAGCTGTGCCCCACTGAAAACGCTGCAGGGTAAATGCATAGAATGGAGGGAAAGAACTCAACAGTAGAATCAGACAGGTGAAACCGGGGTCCATTCAAGGCAGAAATATTCAGGAATTCCTTTTGTTTCTCAGCTACAGCACTGCAGTGCTTTAGAATGCAAATCACCCCTTTAGCCCACCAAGTTTAGCCTACTGCATGATACAGTATTTTGCACATCTGCTTAATGAGATGTGCAAAACAGGAAAACCAGATGTAATGGTCTCTGCTGCTGTGAGGAGACGACTGGAAACAGAACCTTTTGTCATAAAAATAGTCATGCCCTTCTGAACCTATTGAATTCTGAAGCTGTCTTGGGCATATTTTTTCCAAATCATGATTTGGTATTTTCAGCTGAACGATCCTGAACATGTTCTTGTAAATGTTCCTTTGCAGCTCAGAAGTGGGGTTTGCTGCCATTGATTTGTGTTTTTTTCCAAAAGTTTTAAGCAATCTGTATTTTTCTGTTTTGTTAATTTGTTTCACAATTTAAAACCTTTTCTCTTATGAGCTATATTTAAATGGTTTCGGATAACTTTTCCTGTATTTCACAGCTGCGAGGCCCAGGGCTCAGCTATAAAGTCTTGCTGATTCAGTTAAAGAAAGTGTGACCACATCTGTTTCTGTGTTAATTTACATCTTTAAGCCACTGCTGAAAAGGAGAAACTTGTAAATTCCAATTCCTTCCCTGTCCACTTTCTAGGTTTGATGTAGTTTTTGATGCTCTTATGAATATGAATTGTGACTTGCCAAATTAGTGTGAATTAAATGGGAAGAGTCATAGCACTGTTATTCAAACAACTTCCAGAGGATGAGACTGTTCTTCTAAAATAAGTCAGCCACGAGTCTGTAACACAACCAAAGCTCTCAGCATTTATTTTATGGTTCTGTCCCCGAGTCTCAGACAGATGATGCTGAGAGAGAGATTGTCTTCTACAAAATTCCTCACTCTGGCCTTTTTAGAAGATATTATCTTACGTTTTAAGGTGGGCACTGAAAGTATCTTGAGTACTTTTATCTCTAAAGTTGTGTCACCCTGAAGCCCATTTGCTCAACCCCTTCACCATGATCCCACTCAATCCTTCAGGGCTTGGGAAGCCACATCTGCAGCTCCCACCCAGCTCCTCTTGGTAGAAGTGACTGTCATTCCACTGAGTTTGTCTTCCTGAGAAATGGGGACACTGCTTGGCTTCAGACTGATGTTCCTTGTTTCTCAGCCATTAAATTGAAAAAAAAAAAAAAAAACTAGTAATTTACTTCTAAAATAGAGCTCTCTTCCTTAGGAATTTGCTTCAGTGGGGACTGTGAGATACACTCTCTGTAATGATTTATATTATAAAAATAGCTCTGTCCTATGTCTGCAAAGAGTTGGAAATGTGATCCTGGAAAAGAAACCTAGCAGCGAACTCCTCAGCCCTACAGCTTGAGTAAACCAGTCATAAACAAAATGAATTACAAAAGCAACTGAAGAACTAAACTTCTCTATAAATACAATGTTCTCTCCTCGGAAGTCTGAAAATACTCTAGGCTTTTTAGCCTGACCCAAAGCCTGCTGTATCCGAGCTTTTTTGGCCTCAGTGCAAGGAGTGAGTTCCAAAGCAGAAGAGCCCCAGTGGCGCTGTGCCTCCTCCAGGCTCTCTCCCCCTGCTGAGGCTGTGCCGAGCTAGGGGGGACCCTGCGAGCCAGTGACTCACAGGTCACAGAGGTCCCATCTTTATTGCAAAACGAGGTCGCCGAAAGAATACGGCCTCAAATTCGTGTTTATACATCTGACCTAGCAGTCACCACGCCCCTTCAGCAGTCCTGCTGGTGACACTCGGCTCACACAAGTGACACTGTGTGAAGCCACCGAGGGCTCTGCTGTGCCGGACCAGTGCTGGGCCCTGGTCAGCGTGCTGGAGTGGAGCACGACCTCACTGGTTGGTGACAGCTCCCCCCGGGACAGCTTTCCTCTGAGCAGGAACTTGGATTGGAGTGCTTGGCACAATAACACACGGTGCTTGCTTCCTCGGAGCCTGCATGCCCTTTGGCTGTGGTTTTTATCTCTGTTTACTATAGAAAAAGCTTTAGCAGATTATGCTGTGTCATTCAGTTCCCTGCCAGAGTGTATGTTAAAGAGAAACTAGAAAGTATGTGAGTGCAAAATAAGTAGCTGTAATTTTTTTGTCGCATAGGCAAGGTCATTACAAATTATATGAGGCAATGAGGATGTGAGGATCTTAGATCAAATTTAACTTCTTTATCTGGAGACCTAAGAGAAAAATGTGCTTTTACTGATATTGCCAATTAAGGAGCTGCCAGGTGGCCAGTTAATAACCCAGATGTGTTGCAACATGCAGCATCAGCAGAGGCTGTTTGTGAAGTGAAGCAGAGGAGAGTTTTCCAGGGCACAGCACCAGCCAGTTCCTCCTGGCTACAGGCATGAGTTGGGTCTAGGAGATGTGACAAGAGGGGGAGCTCGGGGTAGGTAATGCCAGTCCATAAGGGATAAGAGCTTAGGAAGATTGCAGAGAGGAAAGAGGGAAATGCAATGAAATCTAAAGAGCAGTTGGCCACTGGCAGTGCAGAAGCCTGGAAATGGTGTCTTGACTCCTCATCACACAGCTGCCCAGGTGTGTGTGGTGCTGAAGGGCTGATTTAGAGGCAGCTGAGACCAAAGACTGCATGAGTCATGGAAATGGGTTGTAACACCTTCCTCTTTTGTCACTAGCTGGAATCAGTGTCTGTCACACTGATGTCAGCCCAGTTCCTGCTGGAAAATGCATCATCACTGGCACAAGATCAGTTGCTGTGACTCTCTCATGCCTCAAGGGACCAGAGCCTGAGACAGAGGTGCTGGAGCTCAGGCTTCTTGCTGATCCCTAAAGTACACCAAGAATGATGTACTGCAAAGTGAGCTGTCTGGGCATGATGCCCAGTGGGAATTTGTTGGGAGAAAGGATTGAAGGGAACAGCACGTGAGCCGGGGAGGCAGCCAGCAGGGTTGAGCTTGCAGCTTTGCCATCAGCTGGAAGCAGAACTCAGCTCAGCTCAGCTCACTTCAGGCATTCCCTCACACTGCCCCTGCCACTGAGTCAGTCATAGAGATGGAATAAATACAAGTCCTTATGGCAAAGTCAAAGCTAATCCTTGCTGCTGAAAGACTGGGCGGTGGAGCTCTCCTGGGTACAGGTTGTAGGAACCAGTCTTGCTCCTGGTTGCCCAGAACTTCTTGAATAAAACCTCCTGGACCTGCCTCTTCAGGGTACAAACCCAAGGCAGAAAAAAGCCTGAAAATCACACAGGGAAAGAAACTGCATTTTCATGAAGCCTGTTAAGAGACAAACGTTGCTAGAGATGATTCTGAAGAGTTAATTGCATATACCTTTATTGGAGGGATGCTGCTGCAAGGAAATTAAGTCAATTCTCTAATGACAAGAGAAGCTGGACCTTTATCAGCTGCCAACAGCAGTGGGGAAGCTACAGTGGCTTGCTGTTTATAAAAACATCTGGAGATAAGAAGCTTATTTTCAGGCAGAGTGGTAGCTGGCTATTCCAGCAGGCTCAAGTGGTGATAATAAGGATTTGGCAAAAGAACAGCAGAGCAAGACACCTCATCCTACCTTGTATAGCCTCTGGTCTTCTTGCTTCTCCCTTTCAGCAGAAAGCACTGTCAACTTCTTTAATAGGATTCAAATGAAAATGCTCTGAAATGGCCAGCAGATTGCCTTCCTTTGCTTTCTTTACTTTTTCAGAGTGATGCTCTTTTCTCTTAACTGTAAGGCACAAAGAGACTGAAAGTCTATGAGTAGGTTTGGGCATAGCACGGCATTCTGAATACCAACATCCCTGGTTTGGTTTGTCTGAGAAGCTGCTGAACTGATTTTGCTACTTGCTGGGCTGGTTGTAACAATTTGAGTGCATGCTTTGGATGTAGCTGATGTTATTCTCAGTGTGTATTAGAATAGAAATCTGCCATAAAATCACGTTCTGCAAAAGCAGTATTCATTTCCTAGTTTTCTGCTTAAAAATTCTGCATTTGCAAGCCTCACCATCTGCATCACAGCCATTACATGTGGGAAGTATGGAATGTGTCTTATCATACACAGAGCGTGCACAGCAAAGGACATCCAAAGGTTATGTTGTCATCATGTCAAATGGATCTGTTTATTCTGAGTGCTGTAGAAGCAGAGCTTAATCAGAGCATCAGCCATATGCAGATTTGAAATTAGATTTTACAATAACCACCTGTCTACTGTTTCAAATCCTTGCCATATTCCTTGGGTTAGAGCTGTGCTTGCTTAGTGAATGTGTGTGCTGGGAGAAAATCATCTAAAAGCCTTCATGCCATGATGTAAAAAGCACTTAAATGCATGTATATGTATGAGTGTGCAAGGGGAGCACGTGTATCTTATGGCTTTGTGCTACAAGCTGCTACCAAAGCATGTGAAGGGGAAAAGAGGGCATTCTTTTAATATAAAAGTCAATAGTATTGGTGACTCCCCATATAAACTTATTTTCCCTTTCTTTTTAGGCTCATAATTTTTATTTGTGTCAGCCAAAATGTCACTGTGAAGTGATGCCACATTTGATCTTTCTGTTCCGTAAAAATTTTTAAAGGAATAAGTACAAACATGCACATAATTTTTGTGTAGTGCCTGCCACAGTTTTGTGACTCATAGCATTCTGCCTTCAAGGAGTCAAAAAAAAATTTCTGAAAGCCTAAGTCTCTCTCCTCATTATGTTGCAACATGAAAAAGAAGAGAAAAGAAAATTTGTGTGTTTGGTTGTTGGAAGCTACATCAAGGCAGTGGTGAAAAGAGCAACAATACTAAAAGTAAAGGCTGACATTTTTAACACTGGCACTTGGAAAGAAGTGGAATTAAAAAGAATTGCAGAGCAAAAATTGACAAATAACTTGTGCCACCACTTAATCATACGCTCAAAACTGCCTGAAACAAGTAAACACTACAGGCTTTTTCTTGCTTATCTCCACTGTGATAATTATTCTTCTAAAGCAGTAGCTGCTCTCCCTGGGGGAAAAGAGAGTTAATTTTTTTTAAATTCAGAGTTTGGCCCTTCCCATGGAAGTCAATGGCAATTTTTCATAGAATTCAATGAGAACTTAAATGGCCATTAAACAAGATCAGTAATGCATGAGCTTTCCAAAGACATTCTGGCCCAGATGCTCCCTCCTCACCACAGGGAGCAGCAGCCACTGGTGTTCTTGGGCTGGCCAGTTCCTGAAGCTGTAGAGTCCCCTTCTCCAGAGCAGGAGATGTTTCCACCACTCACCACAGTAAACTGAAATGTGGTGAGTCAGAGCTGTGGGGAATCAGTGAATTGTCCTCACTGTCCGGATGGGCTGAGCTGAAAGCTGCTGCCTCTCTGCCTCTATACAGGGCTTAGTGTGAATCAACATACCTGGAAGGTGCCAGAAGTGTAGCCTGAGAGCTTCCCGCTAAACTGAGGACAAAAGCCTTTGTTTACACCAGAATGCTAGGAAGCCTCCAATTTGTGTGGCACCAAGGTGGTGATCAAGATAATGGCTGAAAACTCCACTTTTCCTGTGCTTTCCCTTTCAAGAGTTTCACCTGAGGAGTGTTTTGCTACTTGAGTTCTCCAGGTCCAACCACCCCCGTGGTGGGATTTGCCCATTGCTGGACCACGTTCCCTCCCACACATCAGCGCAGGGACAGGATGCTCACTGTGGTCTGTGGGTTACAAGCTCACTCCTCGCTCCAGCTCCTCGTCTCAGCTAGGAAAGGTGTGAGTTTGTATGTTTTGACTTTGTTCATTCAAGCTCACAAAACAACTGCATCTGTTTTGAAACTCAGGTGTGTCTTGTCATCCGGCGAACTCTTCTCGGGAAAGCGCTGATGTGAAACCGCTTTATCAGCCACTCGCACCTGCCCAGCCGTCCCTCGCCTCCACCGGCACCTCCCGCGCCGCGTCCCGGGGGCCAGGAGGGGCTCGCATCCCTGAATTTCCGCGCCGGGCCCTCTGGAGGTCAGTGTTCGCCCGCGCTGCGGCGGACCTGTTGCGGGCCCGCGGAGGCTCCGCGGGCAGGGCCGGGCCGGGCGGGAGCTGCCCGCCCGCTCGGAGNCGCGCTGCGGCGCGGGTGGGGCCGCGCGGCGGGAGGTGCGTGCCCGCCCGCGGAGCCCCGCGGAGCCATGGCGTACATCCAGGTGCGTGCGGGGCGCGGCGGGCCGGGGGGATCCCCGTGGCGTGGAGGGGTCTCTGGGGCGTCTGCGGGACGGGTGCGGTGCCGCGGCGGGGTGCCCCCGTCCTCCGCGCCCTGTGCGGGTGCGCAACTTCGGGCTAACTTCTGGGGAGGAGTTCCTGGAGGCGACGGCAGCCCCCGGCGAGGGGCCAGGCGGGGCCGGGACAGGAGCGGGGCCGGCAGCTGTTACTAGCGAGACACCGGGGCAGGAGAGGAACCCCGCGGGGTTGGCGAGCAGCCCTCGGGCCTCTCTCTGCTGGGGGAGCGGGATGGCCCTGGGGACGTGGAAGCCCATCCCGATCCCGCACAAGGACTTCTTGGAGGGCGGAGGATGCTGAACCCCGCGGGCGGACTGAGATGCGATGGGCCGCCCCAGCCTGGGCACGGTCCGGCGGGTGGGGGGCACCGGGAGCCCTGGGCTGCGCCGCGATGGATGGGCTCTCCCAGCATTGTGGGGCTGAATTTTTGCCGGGCTGGTTCAGACCCTGAGCGATACCCGAGCCGCCCGCTTCCCAGCCAGTGCCCCGAGCGCGGCCGCCCAGTTAGCGATGAACCAGAGCGGGGGGGGCGGATCTCCAGCCGGGCGGGCGCTGGTACAGACCCCGCTACCGACGCCACCCGTGCCCCCGTCCCGCGGGGCCGTGTCCCCCTCCGCCCGCCCCGCCGTGCCCCCGCGGTCCCCTCCCTCTCGGGGCCGAGCCGCCGCCGCGCCCGGCGGATGGGAATGGGGATGCTGCGGGAGCTGCCCCGGAGTCGCGCTGGAGCAGCTGCGGGTGGACCCCGCCCGAGCTGTCCTGCGGGGCTCGGGACTCCCGGCGCCCCGCGGCTCGGCGGGGCCTCGAGTGGGACCGGGCAGGCCTGCAGCAGCGCGGCCGTCGGAGCCCGTGACGGGGTACCCGGGTGCGGAGCAGGACATCGGCAACACCCCGTTATCCCCACACCGGCGTCTCAGTCATGGGGGGATGGAGGGGTGATGTGCGGCTTAGGGGGCTGCGGTGTCCACTGCCGATGAAGCTTGTGAGCCTTTCCTGGGATGTAACTGCGGGGCACATCACGGTCTGTCACCGGTGAGGACGCCACCCTGCTGCAGCATCCCTGGGGAGTACTGCCACGGTGGTTTGTTGTCACTGGTCTGAGGACCTGGCAGGGATTGGCGGCTCTGTTAACTTGGAGCGGTAACCCCCAGCCGGGGCCCTGCAGCAGGTTGTGGAGATGGAGCCCTGCCCCCAGGCTCGCCCTTGGTGAGGGTTCACTCGTGGCTGGAGACTCCCATCTGCCTTGTTCTCTGCTCGGCTAGTTGGGATGACGTGGCAGAGCATGATGGTGCCTCCCTGACCCGGGAGGCTGAGCCCTTCTCCGGGGGCTGCTGAGCACATCGCAGTGCTGTGCTGCCGGAGATCCCCCAGCGCCAGCCTTCCCTAAAGCCCTGCCCTTCCCCAGCCCTGCCCCTCGTGCCTGGGGCGAGGGGGGTGCGTGAACAGGTGGTCGTGTTTGCTCTCCTTTCACGGGCCCCTGCATTTCAGCCCTACATGGTGCTGTTGACTTGTTTATCTCTTCAGCACTATAATACTCAATTCTCATCCCTGCCCTCCCATTTGTGGGTGGTCACAGGCTCGCTCTGTCGCGGTGCTGTGGGATGGCTATGGGTGCCCTCGGGCCAGGGGTGTCACACGTCGCTGTGGCTGATGGTCAGGAGGGCAGTACGGTGTGAGCTTGCCGTGTGTCCCTGCGGGCTCTTTGGAGAAGCGCTCTCTTTGCATTCCATGTGCTCCGGCGTTCCATCGCGCGGCGCCGATCCAGCCGCTTTGTTTTAGAGCAATTTAAATATCCTCCTTGCAGCTCTGCTAAACCACTGTAGCTTTGGCTGCAACTTTGCATTAATAAAGAATGATAAAGTCCTTTTAACCGTTTAGCGTTTTCTTAAACGGTTGGCCCATGGGTATCTGTAATCACTGTCTTGTCTCATTGCACTGCAGCTCTTCCACTCTTTTAACTGCTCCTAACAAGTGGTGGCTTTTTTGACAAGCTCTGGCTTCCAAGAAGTTTAAAAGGAAGGCTTGCACCAAAACGTGGTCCATGGGAGAGTTCTTGGTAGTAAAGGCAACTTCTGCATCCCAAGCTCTTTAGAAAAGGCTGCTCATGTCATGTCATGAATGTAAAGCTAGGAACCAATTTCTACATTTGGAAGAGTAGGATGGAGTTTTTTTGTGGGTTTTTCTTGGTATTGTTTTGTTCTGTGGTTTCATATTGGTTTGGGGTTTTTTAGGGATTCCCCATATACAAAGACAGCCAGGACAAACATTTTAAACATTATCAAGGGAATGCAACAGGTAAGACATTTCAGCAGGTATCAGAAATGCTAGTGAGTTTCCAAAGGAAATGGGTCCATTGTATATATATATATGTGTGTGTGTGTGTATATATATATATGTAATGTTCCCAGGGTGGCTTTGTGAATAAAAAACTGCTTTGTGATGTCTTCTTCCTTTGCTGTAGATTTTCTCTGTGGCTTGGGGGAGGTGGCTGCAGTGCAGATTTTTGAATGGGAGTGTGGGACTCAAGCCTTAAATGTCAATCTTTTGCGTTCTTCAAGTCACATCTGAGGATGAGGCTGAAGGTGCCCTGAGATGTGTATGTAATGGAGAGTATTCAGTCTGTACCCCTTCCTAAAAATGTTGATTTAATGGTTGGCATTGGAACTGCATTGATATGGGCTGGGTGTGGAGAAAAGCATTTTATTCCACTGAAAAAATTTGATACGGTTTGCTGTCAGCAGCAAGTCGTTGCTGCAATTAGAAGCAGGTTACTAAAGAAAACAAAATAAGCGTTTGCATGTGATACCCATTAGCAAGAAGCAATGAGCAGGATTTTCATGGTTCAGAATGGGTTTGGGAGTTTTGCTTGTGGGAAAGGAGGAACAGAAGGAGCTTTGTAGGGAAGGATTGGAAATGGCAGAAGCTAATGCCCACTCAGACCTCTCCTTCCTCTAACATCTGCAAGGTACTGTCTTGCCAGAAATTCAAATAAAACCTGGGCTGGGGCATGTCATGGCAGAAAATTAGAAGTTGTTTGAGCATTGCTAACTTGTTTTTGTCTTTTTCATTTTGTTCCCCTTTGCTTTATCGTGGATGTCTAAAAGGACAGTTGGAACCAATAAATGAGGTGAGTTAATCTGATGATTCACTCCCCACTCTGTCTCCTTGCTCCATCCTGAGGGGATTGTCTCGTGTTTTCTGACTCTTTAGTGATGTCCTAGATATAAGAAATGCACTGCATTTTGGGCTGGTAATTTTTTGGTTTGCAGTGCCCAGATTTTGCTTATGGAAAAAAATGTGGTTTACTGTAGCAAAAAGCCATGTTCCTATGAAGTCTTCTCTGCAGATTAGGCTCCCTGAGGATACCCCTCTGCATGGCCCACGCTCATGAATACTGCAAGTATCTTGAGTATTTTGGGGAGATAACTACGGAGAATCTCTCATATACTTTATTTCTTCAGTTTCTCAGGAGCATTTCAAGGTCACATACAGTTGTAAAGCAGTTTGACCCTGGGTGCAGGTGCTGGCCCTTTGCAGTTGCATGTCTCCCACCGTGCCCACAGAGAAGTGCCCTTGTGCTGCTTAATGAGCCCTCTCATGGAGGGCAGAAGTTGGGGCTGGTGTGGGTGGAAAATGAGCTGAGGTTTGGCTCTCTGCTCCTCTCAAAGCAGAGCTTTGAAGCCAGGGGAAGGCTGTGGGGATGGCATGGAAATGGGGCCACAGGGTGCTGCCACTCTGATGAGGAGCTGACACAGCTCTGTTACAAGTGGTGCTGCCAGTGACACCACAGAAACTTAAGAAATGAAAGACTTGTCTGAGTCAGCTATTCTTCTAAAGAATATTGTTGAAGGTTCTTCATTAAATTAATCATGTTAGGAGAGCAGAATCGTGAGGATAGTGTGCTCTGGCTAATCCGTTTTAGTGGTGAGTTTGTTGGGCTGTAATGCTCCATGTGTATGGATTGTAGAAATATTACTGGTATATCTGCAGAGTTGAAGTGTGTTCACATTGCTGTGTTAATTAAATAGATCATTGCTGGATTAAATTGGAGCTTTCACTTACCTCCTGTTTTTAATTCCTTCTGTTGTGTGTTTGCTGATCTATTAGATTGTTGATGTGTGTGGAGAAATATGCGTGTTTCCACTCCAGCATATTGCTGTGCCATAGTGCTTTGTAAATCATCCTCTTGCCAACCTATATAATACATTGCTACTAGAGGGGGAAATACCTGCAGAGAATGCTTATTTTCCTGCCTTGTTATGGCATCAGTGGGGTTGGGCTGGTAACTGCCTAGCACTTGTCTGTTGGTATGGATGAAATAAATGTAGTTCTTAATGTTCTGTTGCAGAAACACAAACACAGCTGAATGTTTTTTCTCAATATCTACTGATGGGTTGTAATCTTGTTCTTTGGCTTGCAATGGCTCCAGGGTCTGCTTGCTCGAATCTCGGATCTCTTGCTGTGCCGGTGGACTTGCAGAAACTGTTGTCAGAAGTGTTTTGACTGTAGCTGTTGTCAAACAAATGAAGATGAAGTTGAAATCCTGGGACCTTTTCCCGCTCAAACTCCAGCCTGGCTGTAAGTTTAGATGCATGATTTCCTAGCTTTAACCAAGGAGTAGTTCCTGCTCAGCTGTGATGAGAGTATTGATATGAATTTCAATGTGACATTCAAAGGATGCCACTTAGAGAGCAGGAACCTCCTGAGAGTGGGAATGCAGGCTGCTCCTGGCATGGTGAAAAAGGGCAGCTCTGTTAACTCAAATAGTGAGGTTGGTCTTTGTAAAAACCTTTTCTGATGGGTAAAACAGAAGTTGTTTTGTAAGCTGGCCTAACAAGCTAATAACTGGTTTAGCTGTGCCTCCTTCTCTAAAGATGCCTTTCATCTTCTGTCTTATTTCCTCTTCAAATGGACCAACCCTTTGGAGCACTTCAACTTGGCTGAAATGCTGATGAGGTTGTTTTGAAATACTTTCTTATCCTAGCGTGAAGGTGGTTATCATATAGGCAGATGAAAGGCATAGCTCCTACGTGCTCTGAAGGGGAAATTCATTTAAAGTTTCATTTAGCAGGACTTGATCTCCCACGTCACTACAGTACTCTTCAGCATTTCTTCTGAAATCATTAAAAAACCACAGCAGCAGGTCTTATCTGCAGCTTTGATTAGTATGTTTGCAGATCCACTACAAAGGAAGTCAGGGAGGTCTTCCCTGTCTTACTCCCTCTCAGTGAGGAATCTGCAGCGCAGAGGTGACCCCATGGAGGCAATAGTGAAAGCAAGAAGGGAGCAGAGTTCTCTGTTTTAGGGGCTGCCTTGTCAGCTGGACTGGGCTGTCTTTGTGGAGCAGACCATTTGATGGGCATGCTTCAGCATGTCCAGAACTTGTGGCACAGGAGATGCCCGTTCAGTGCATCATGTACCAAACTTTGGTACCTGGGCACTGAGGCACTCAGGAAATTTTATCTACTCCTGTGAGTATGTGGTGTTATTCTGTGTCAGCTCTGGAAGGTTCATGTCTTTGTGCTGCATGAAACAAATTTTGTCACATTTAAATAGTCTTGTCCCACATAGTCTTTTGAATTTAGGTAGAACAGGATGGTAATTAATACTGAAGCAATAAAAATAGAGCTGTTCAAGATGTGTTAGAGTGGTTTTTAAATGTGGAGCAGGATATTTAAGACTGATGTATGCTCAGAAACAGATTCACCTGCAATTAATGGGGAATGGAAACAAAATCAATGCTGAATAGGAAAGCATCATGCACAGGAGAGCACAGTGATGAGGTTGCAGTATTGGACGTGGAAAGATTGGTGCAAGAGCAATTACGTCTTGGGAACAAGGAGCTGGGCTTGTGGTGAGAGGCTGATTCAGAGCTTATCTGGTGTGCTGAGCAGCTGAAGGGACATGCTGTGTGTTTTGGGGTGTGGAGTGATTGTACCAGAGTGTAGTTCTTGACTCTTGGATTCTTCTGTCTGGCTAATGGGGTGATGTGAGTGCTGAAGCCCTGTTCTTATTATCTCAAATCTCAGATGAATGGTGGCTTTGCAGATGAGTTGGACTTTGCCATGGGCAGAGAACATGGAGACCTTTGGACTCATAAAATGCTCTCTCCAGCCTGTATTGTTTCCCCCTGGTCCTGCTCGATCTGAAAGCCCCTACAGTAACTTCTTGGAATGGCCATAAGCGGAAGACAACACCCTCTGGTAAAAAACAGCCCAGTTCTTTGGCCTGTTGGACTTTATGCTTCACCTACAGATGTTCACAGCCCTGGGAGGGGTCCCTGTGACCCCAGCCCAGGCCATTTCTCCATCTTTCCATCCAGCTCTGTGTGGCTTGGTGCAGTTAGGCTCTCGCTGTTCTGCTGCAGTGCTGAGAGAAGGTGAGTTCCCAGAGGTAAAGCCTGAGAGGGCCAGCAGGCACCAGAGAGAAGGACACAGGAGAGGAGTAGCTTTGCTTTGCCAGGAGACCTGGGTGCTGCCATGCCTTAGGGTCACTGAAGTCACCATCTCCTGTGACACCCTTGCAAACCTGTGATCTCTAAGGATGCCTGTATATTGGTGTATAAACTGGAGATGAGGCTTTGCTTGCTTGAAAATGCTGTGGGCTCCTCTTGAGCTGGCATGGACCCTGAGTGGGGCCAGGCAGTGTGAGAATACTTTGTGCTTCCAGGGTGATTTTGCTGGAAAATGATGAGGGGGCACAGAAATTATTTAAGTGAAGAGGACAAAGAGAACAGAGGAGATAGGGAGAAGCAGAGGACCCAAGGGAATTGATTGAGAGGAGAGGGGGAGAAAATGAGCCTGTAGAGGAACAAGGGTCTGGAAGATGAAGAGGAAAAGAAAATAAAAGGCAGGGGCCAGATTTGATGTATTCTGTTTGCTGACAAATAGGAGACCCAAGCTTTTTGTGTGCATGTTTAAGGTAGAAATGATCCCATGTTGACTTAGAATTCAGACACCGAAGAATTCTGTTTTCACTGTGTTAATATTTTTATATTTCTGTATGCATTTTTGGATGTAGGGAGTGATCTCTGGAGTTAGATGTGCAAGCAGAGTAAGAGTTTGGACTTGTTCTTAGAATAAGGTTTTTAATGTTTTTAAGTGCTCAGAGATCTGTGTATGCCAGTTGAGCCCCTTGTTTTTTTTTTTCCCTGCTTATTTTTGAAGAGGAAGCTTTTGTATTTAGTGGAAACCCCTAAAATGAAAAACAGGTTTGGCATCACCTTATTTTGCATTTAGATGCATGCACTGAATTGGGGAACAAATCAATTTATTGTATTCCCTGCTTGCAGCCTGAAAGTGTTTTAAAAATAGATCTACGTTTTTAGCTTAGATCTTTCCATCTCGCCTATTCTTCATGGGTCTGAGACACTGGTGTAATATAGGATGCAATTTGTGCCTTCCTCACCTTCCTACCCACTCCCCGGGGGAAAACTGTTCTTATGGTCCTTGTTGGTGAACGAGCAAACAGCTAAATTCCCGTGGTTAATGGCCCATCCTTTATATTTTGGCCCTAGGTTTTCCCTTTGGCAGCTCTGAGATGCCTCATTGTCCTGGAAATTGAGGAGTGGACTATAAAGCTGCAAGTTTAAACCCTTCCTCTTGGGAGAGTATGGATTGTTCTCATTTTCTGAATTTTTTCAGTGGCAGCTTAGGGGAAAAAACATCCTTTCTACAATAAGTCCAGTTGCATTGACCTGAGTGCATGGTAACTTCTTGTTATTTCATGAGGAGCACTTGCATCTTGGTCCTTGCAGAAATGGCCTGGGAATGAGGGAGGATGTTTGAGCTGCTTGTTATGGAATATTCTACACAAACCCCAAAGATAAACAGTGCACACTGTGAGCCTGAATTGAAATCAGGACACGACTCCTCTTTCCAAAGGTTCGGATTAAACAGAAACAGAGCTGCTTTAACCAGAGCCAAAGTTTATTTGAGGAAAAATTATTGTGGCTCAGTAGCAATTTCCTTACTAAAGGTCATCTGTATGTTATTAACTCACTATTATGTTTACCCATTGTAGAACATCCTTAATGCCTCTCTTCCTGATTCCCTTTTCACCCAGCCTTGTTCTGTGCATTTGCCTCTCAAACACAAGCAATCCAAATGCCACCTGTGATTGTGTGGATCTGCATTTAGGCATGAAAAAGCTATTTGTATTACAAGTACTGATTATATATCAAACTGTATGGTTCGGACTGCCTTTAATGGGCTGCAGGGCTGTGCAAATATTGTACTCCCCTTTGTCTCGGGTTGAAGACA
>VXBU01014681.1:9291-33690 GCA_013400315.1 Bombycilla garrulus
AAAAAAAAGGTAAAATTAATTCCAGACAGCATTAAGCATTTGAGATATTTGAGATCCATTTTCTATCAAGGAATGCTAACATACATTTCCCCTAGAGCTGCCTGACTATATTTTATGTGGTCAATACAGGCCTGTTTTAGGTTGTTTTCTTTTTATTACTTTAACTATTTTACACTTATAACATCATCCTAAGCAGGAGACTCAATTTCCAAGTGTCATGTGAAAAAGGAGGTTTCATCCCCCTTAGTGTGGAGACATTCATTCAGCCCTTAATTTTTGATTTGTCTGTCAGTGCCCCAGGAAAACACATGTTTTCTTTGATTTGTCTGTCAGCATCCTCTTAGGGGGAGCCTCCAGTGAGCTGCCCTGCTGGACCACAGGGTGGTTTGACTGCCTTAGTCAGGGACAGCCTAAGGGAGACCCCTTAGTGGGTCTTCATCTGTTACCCACTGCCAGCAACTGTCAGGACCTGGGAGGACTCACACTAACAGCTTATGGAATATCACTGTGTATTAATAAAATTGGTGACAGGCTAAGGTTCAAGGATTGCCAGTGGTAGTATCCAACTGCAAAAACATATTTAAAGCAGTACACAGACAAACTCTAATGCCCAGTGAAAGTATTGAGCCCACACAGAGTGATTCTTATCCAAAAGGCATCCCTATGGGGCAGAAGACAGGTTAAGCCCATCAACCAGTGCCAGTAGTTACAATCCCTAACTTTTCCCCATTCTCACCTTATTTGTGTCCTGTTTCTTTACATTTAGGTAGAACCTGAGTGGCTCTAGTCACAGACACCTTTGTTGCTGATTGGTGTAAAATCCTCTTGCTTCACTCTTAGAGTCAATAAAATATGGAGCACATGCACAGTGAGGGGTGGTCGTACCTTGGATGGAGATGTGAGTTAGTATTACAATTAGATTATAATGAACCAAGTTCATCTGAGGAGAACTATTTCAACACAGTTGTTGGCTCAGCAGCAGGAGATCAGTTGCACAAGTTTTAATACTTTGCAGTGAACTTCAAAAAGAAGACCAGGTAACTTTGGTCTACGTACTGCCTTGGAGTGTGGACTAAACTCTAATTATGTTGTTTGCTTCTTGACATGTATATTTCCCAATTGTTTTGTAAGTGGTCTTGAATCTCCCAGAATTATAAAAACATCACTTCTTGTCTCATGCTGGGGCCAATCTAAGAAATGGCCTGCTACTCACTCTTTTACACTTTTTTTTTTTTGCAAAATCCAATCGCATTTGAGTATCAATGAGGAACTAATTACATGGCAGCAGAAGCACGTCATATTGCCAGAGATTATCTCTGGCCAATTTCTTTTGACTCATCCCTGGCTCTGGGTACCTGCACAGTCTCATGCAAAAATATAAAATCAATCACACTGCCAAAAATATAATGAAGATGATTTCTTTAGCATATCATGCATTTTGGTGAGAACATCAGCCGTCTTGTTCACATCTGTGAATGTACCAGTTTCCTTGTTCCTATCTCTGAAATGTCATTTGCTGTTTTAATCTAGCTGAAAATACATTACCTGATTCTTTTTTTAAAATTTTCAGAGGAAACTTTGAATATTGTGTACTGCAGCTAACATTTCTGAAACAAAGCTGGCAAATAATAATTTCAAGAAAGATGAATGAAACTTTGGCATAGGTAAAGAATTCAGAATTGGGTTTTACAAAGGAAGTTAATAGCAGTTCTCATTAGATCATCCAACATTGCTCTGGCTCCCCTTTAAAACAATATAAACACAAATATGGAAATATGGCAGATCTGAAACCTCTGCCTTCCCCCCCCCAAAAAAATTACTGTAGCCATCAAAAAAAAAAATTAATTTATATGATGCTAGGAATCCTTAGATCACATAGTCCATCACCAAAGCAGGTGATGG
The DNA here is from genome assembly GCA_013400315.1 of Bombycilla garrulus. NCBI lineage: Eukaryota > Metazoa > Chordata > Aves > Passeriformes > Bombycillidae > Bombycilla > Bombycilla garrulus. The sequence continues at coordinate 11,194 of VXBU01014681.1, forward strand.
TCCCTATGGACCTGTAGCAGCTCCTAGTTAGAAAAATCCCCACACCTTCCAGTGCCTTTCATTACTCTATTAGCTAAACTATTTGAGTAACCCAAAGCTTAAAAATAGCCGCAGCCTTCTCTATGTAGTACTCTCTACACAGCCGGCAAAAGTCCAAAGAATGATTTTTTGTGATATTTGCCTCCTTTTCTAGGTTTTGGTAGGAGTCATTTGGTCTTTCTGGAGAAGCCCTGAAGTAGGTACGAACGAAAATTTTACAGAAGGAAGAGCATATATCACCAAACGTAATTGAGGTTGATTTAAAGAAGTGAAACAAAAATATGGACTATCTTGATGCACTTATGAAGGCATTCTTTAGTACTAGGAGAGTAAAATTCCCTTTACTGCTGATACTGCATTATAAATATTAATTCACAAATCAAAATGTGCATATTTCAGGATAGTGTGTACTGGTTCTTGAAATCACCTTTCAGAAGAAAGCATAATTATATCTCAACATGATTCCCATCAGAAAGCCTTGCTTCAGAACTCAGAAATGTTCTACAGCCTTATTTAGATCTTTTAAAAACACAGCTTCTTGGCATACATAATTGCTTTGTTGCAAAAGCAGCTTTGTAACAATAGTCAATTCCATACTGACAGTTTGCTGTTCAGATGCAGTTCTGGTTCCCTTTAGAATACCAAGATCAAAGCTGACACGCCTGATATGAAAAAAAGGTTTTTCTGAAATCAAGGGAAGATTTCTGTGAAACAGAGAAAAGTGCAATGAATGTCAGCGGAGGGCAAATAACACTATTTTTATCATTCACTTTTATATTCTGTATCAAGATATGCTGATTTTTTGATTCAAACTGCAGGTCTGTTCATGCAATGTGAATTTCTGTAGGTGCTTTTTACATGATGGAATTAAAACTTCCTACACTGTGTCTGTTATATTGTAGGTACTGATTTCATTAGCTTTTGGTTCAAAAAGCCTCCTGTGCAAAGTTTTGTTTCTGGTGTAAATTACATACTCAAGTGGTCTCTCCTTAGTACCTGCAAAACCAGAGAGATTTCTTGAACATATTTATGATGGTTAATTGGGGGTTTTTCTGACACTGCAGGACCCAGAAGTGAGCTGCTCTGTCAGGTGAAGACTGGGAGAATAGGAACCCATGTCCTTGAATTGGGCCAAAGGGGCAACATCTGCTGTGGACAATATTTACCAGTTAGTGTGGTGGGTTGTGCAAACTCCAAAGCTATTCCACATGCTGTAGCTAGTTAATTAGAATGAGCTCACACATGGAAGAATGTAGGAAAATACAGACATAGACAAATAGAGCAGATAAGCAAGGACAAAAGCCACTTTTTTAATGCTAATGGCATCTCTTTAAACTCTCACACCTTTGGCCTAATTCTTAGTCACAGGCACACGTTTCTTTGTGAGTGGGGCTCCTCACACCATAAACTCTCCTCAGCTTTTGTTAATGGTGCAGTTTTATTTAACTCTGCACACAGTTCCTCCAGGGGCTGTGACATGCATGGCAGAGCTTCCCACTCTGTGAAACCCTCTGTATGGAAATGCAATGCCGACATCTTCGCCCATCCTGCTGCTCCTCAGCCAGGAGGGAGCATGGCTGGGCACACCTGACAGACATGCTCCTGGCCACAAGCTTGTTTAAGATGCTTCTGTCCTATGTAGGTTTGTCCTATTTTGCTACCTGCATTCAGCAAAGTGTAGCTGAAGATGACACCAGTGAAATGGGTCTTGTGAAAGCTCTAGCTTTTTGCATTAATCTGGTCTGGTACAGTCTCCACAAAGGAGACCTTGCTTGTTCCAGAAGTACCTAATTCTCTGAGCAAAGACAGAAAAAAACCATTTTCTGACAGATGGTACAAAGATCAAGCTCTCCTCTCCATTATTTTTGGTCCTTTTCCTTGATATCTGGAGGCCATTATGTGCCTCACATTTCCCTATAGGGATGTAAGGTCAGGGTGCACGTTTCAAATACAATGCTATGTTCTAGCTGTTAGTTCTCAACTGCTCATCAGCTAGAGCTCCTGTCCCACTCTAGCCATTCACAGGGTGTTGTTATGCCTCCTATTAGAAACATATTTTTGATGGTTATATTAAAAAATACTCAGATTTTCAATAAAGTCTAACATCTATTAAAAAAATCTCATTGCACATTTATTTATATCAACAGCAGTATCTGAAACCTGTCTTCTTGTTAAAACAAAAAAACATTGAAAAAAGATTTTTCAGCGTTTCCTATTCAGTGCTGCTGTAAAGGACAGACAAATATATAGACTGAACACCACCACATACCTTTAATTAGAAATCATTATTACATAAGTTGCTAGAGAAGTTAGAATGAAGTTATATAAACACTCTAAGTCTACCATTAAGAAAAAGTCAGAAATAATGAAAGCAGTATCTACATTTTAAAAAATTGCTTTCTATCAGTGAGAGATAGCAAATTCTGCAACACAAATTTCATTGGTTGTACATAAAAATGGAAGTTATTATTTGTGTCTTTTTATTGTTGAGAAAATACCTGTATTTTGTATTTTTGAATGGTTGATCTTGAAAACTAAGAAGTAGCTCACTTCACAAATGTTCACTTTAGCAACACACTAAAAATTAGTTTTAAATATTCACCTTTCATTGAAGTACAGACTTTCTAGGTATGATTTTTTTTTTAGTTTCCACAGTACATCTATAAATTGTACAAATACATCAGCAGAAAAGTTACTTCTATCCAAACAACATCCCAAAGGATAGTGTGCACTTTTATGAAATAAATTACTGTTACTAGATCGGCTACTCTAAATAAAAATACTTTCCAATCCTTTTGTCCTAAATGATAAAAACAGCATGGCAACAATAAAAAATAAAGCCTCTTTTCTCTAGAAAAGCCTTTTAGCAATTTGTGCTAAAAATACATGCATCACACGGGCAAGAGTTATACCTTCAGACATGCATCGGACATGGAGCATTTAAACACACAAGGCCGTATGCTCCTATGAAGCAACTAGATCTAGAGAAAAGGAAAAAGCATAGTCAACACAAATATACCTATAAATAAAACAAATAGACTTGGTAAATTTATGTCGGGGGTTGGGTGTGAGTCCTTTTGGTTTTTTTTACCTATAGAATTTTACCCCATTTGTTGCTGGGAATCTGATAGCCGACAATTTAGGCTATTTTGCAAGACAGAAAGACCTCAGCCATCCAGGGAGGGAAGAGGGGAGGGGGCAGATGGGGGGTGGGTTCGCGCTCTGGCAGGGGGAAGGCTCTCAGAGCTGTGTTGGCGGAGTGGGACAGAGGCTCATTTTTAACCAGGACGGAGCTTGCCCTGTGGTGGCTGCCTCTTCTGCTCGCTTGTGGCACAACGCATTGCCCTGCTGGGATGCCCTGCTGGGACTGCAGGAAGAACGGCTGACCCATGTCACCCATCTCATCCATCCCTGCACCAGGACTCCTGCGTTCCATCTCAGAGTTCTTCCTTTCTCCTCAGAGGCCTGTTGGAGCACCTACGGCCAGGGGCTCGTGAAGCAAGGCTCCTCCCATCCCTCTTCCTGTCTTTGCCACGGGGGTCCCTGTTTTTTTTTTGTTTGGTTGGTTGGTTTTTTCTGTTTTTTTTCATGTTTTGGGTTTCTTTTTGTTTTTGGTTTTTTTTTGTAGTTGTTGTTAATACCATAGTTATTGTTCATTTGTATCTTGTTATACTCATTAGTAAAGGACTGTTATTCCTCCTCATATCATGCCTGAAGGCTGCTTCATTTTAGTAATTCGGAGGGAGGGGGGTTTCCAAGGGAGGCTCCTGCCTTCCCTAGCAGATACCTGTCTTCAACCCAAGACAATTTATTCCTTACACTCACTATTAAAAAATCCAGTGCCTTCCTAACATGCTACTGGAAAACCTGCAGTAACTCTTTCTAGATTTTTAATAAAATTATACAATTATCAATTCCAACTTATTTTTTAGCTTGAATTTCATACTATTTATACAAGACCTTTATCTGTTATTTGATCCATTATGAAATTTGTTGCTTATGGAAATTCAAGACTATGATGAAGCCATATCTGTTACAGGCTGCACTCCTTTCACTGTAAGATACATCTTCCACTGTTTCATCTTCACAACTCTTTACCCACTTCTCAACGCTTTCTTTCTTCAATTGCTGACACTGAACATGTGTATCTGATTAAATGTATCGCTACCAAATAAAAGAGAAACAATATATTTAGATTTCCTAGCCATTGAGCCAATTAAAATTCCTTTTATAGAAGCCTTTCTACAAGAGCTTCTTGTCCTCCTCTTCCGTAACCAGTAGTCTGAAGTCCATTATTTTATATTAGTGTATTAAACTTTGCATATATGAAAACCTATGTCACAAAACAACAGTGCAATAAACTCAAGACCCTGATTTTGAAACTGTGAAGAAAGTTCAGTCATCAATAATTTGCCTTGTTATTTATACAAAACTTGCCTAAGACACACACACGAGAATCAGGCATCAGGATTTATGCAGCTGTTACAGATAATTTCCTCTTTACGTATGGAAAAATGGTCTAATCAACAGTAGAAACCATAGGATTTCTGGTGTACCCTTTCCTAATGTTATGGCTTTTAACTTTTGTTACATACTACAATGAAAACTCCATCTGGTTTCAGAACAGTTGAGAGTAAAATTTACCAATTATCTTCTCTATTAAGTGAGCTAGGAATACATACCCTTTTCGTAGTCAACATAGGTCAGCTCCTCTCCAGCACTGCTCCCCCTTCTCTAAACATTAATATTTTAAATTGAAAAGCCATCACCTAAGATATAAAAACCAAGCTAAAAACTCAAACGTTATTCTGAATAAAGCTGCAGTGCTTTTTCTACAACTTCTGAGCACTGAACAGAGTGCCTAGAGAGATTGTGGTGCCTCAACCACTGGGAAATATTCAAGATATCTGGAAACACATCTGTGCAGCCTGCCCTAGGTTACCCTGTTTGAGCAATGAAGCTGGACAAGATCACCTCCAGAGCTCATATCCAACTTCAACTATTCTGGCGTTCCACACTGGTTTTGTTTGTAAACGTGATTTTCCCCAGCATCTAAAAAGACTGAGTTTAGTGATTCATAGATCAAAATATAAGCTACTACTGAATACAATTATTCACACACAAAGTGAGGTGTTTATTTACCATATTTACAAGTATAAGTACATTAATGCTAAAAATACTCTCTCACGTTCTTTATTAGCATGGCACTTCAGATAAGGTAACATACAATGCAAGTAAGATGCCTTAGTTTTACCAGGCACCAAAATAAATATGGCACACATTGTAAGCAATTCTCTTCCAAATGTTTATGCACCTTTAGTACTAAAAGCAACTGTACATTAGATTTCACATTTTTGGTCAAATAGATACAAGAATTTATTATTTTTATTGAAATATTGTTCAATTTATTTTATTGAACTATTTAGTAGTTCATTTGGTCACAAGTCATATCAGTCTTCTAACTTCAGTATTTTGCAGCACCAAAAACTTTTCCTTTTCACTTCGCAGTAAACACATTTTTTCCTCCAAATCATTTGGGGAGCCATGACCAGCAGAAATCAGTTGATCTGAATTACATCATTTCAGTTGTAAGACAACCTTCAAAAAGGAGAACAGGAACGAGATTAAAGTAGGTTATGACCAAACCTTAAGCAGCCAATGAAAAGAAGCCTTTTGCTTTCTGTTTCAGTATAATACGCAACTGAATAAGCAGTTTTCTTCTGGACAGCACACCATTCCTCTCTCAACTCTTTTATTTTAAGTGATGATTGTGTGAGATTGTAACTTTCTTTACCCTTTACTGCACTCAAACCATTCTTCAGTTGCCTGTAATCAAAAAGTAGAACAGCAAGTCCAGGTTCTGTGAGATTCCTCCTGCACAAAGCAGAGCCAAGGGACCAACTCTGAAGTGAGAGCTGCCCACAGAACTAAGGATGGAGATGGCCACATCCCACAGCTTCCATACAGACCTTCAAGCAGCACAAAGGGCATGTGAACACTGAAGTCTGTCCCGGAAGAATCCTTGCTCACATACTATTTTTATTTAATTTTTAAGGGAAGAAAAGCCACATGGAAGCAAGCTGTGAAAGTTCTTAAGGGCTATAACTTCATGCAAACACCGTTTTCTTCAAATCCTTATTTTCCTTACCCTTTTCTATTAAAAAATCTTGAGATCCTTCAGTGTCTCAGAAGCCTTATAGTTTCACTTGAAATTCTCTTTTTGGGTTATTATACTGTAATCTTTGTAACTTTCTTCCTGACTTACAATGTCATGGAAATTCAAGGACTTAATATGAACCAAATAACTCTCCCAGACACTGACATTCTGTGAGGCTGAGGGAAACGTGGGAGCTCTCGCCAATCTTTCAGCATAGGATAGGGGTAATCATATTAAAGAAAGTAGATTTAGTCTAGATATTAGGCAGAATTTTTTTACAATTAGTGTGGTGAAACACCAGGCACAGATGCCCCACCCCTGGAAACATTCAAGGTCATGTTGGACAGGACTCTGAGCAACCTGATCCACTCCACAATGTCCTTGCTCACTGCAGGGAGCTTAGGCTAGACAACCTTTACAGATCCTTTTCAACCCAAGCTATTCGACAATTCTATGAATTCTGCCTAAAATAAATCAGTACATAACAAGTCAGGAACAAAACAGTAAATCAGAAAAAATTACCTTATTAGCAGCTTCCAGTGCATTTATTAGGCTTTGCAACTCTTCCTTATTCATCTCTATGGAAATTGGCTTAACTTCACCATTTTTTCTCACATCCAAATCAAGATTGAGGAGAGGCATTTGCAGCATGGAGATCTTATCACTGGAGAGAGCAAGCTATGCAGATTGACACAACAACAATAAAGTGTAAGGTGGAGCTATTAACGTTTTAGCTTTTCATAACACCACATCCGTATTTTATATTGAACATGTAATACCAGAACAAACATCAGCATGACAAAATTAACTTCAAACAAGTAATATCTGCTGTTTCCAGGGTTTTTTCCTCTGTTATTTTTGATTTTTGTTTGCTTGTTAATACCAACAATATATTGAATAAAGACATCCTCTTCACAGACTTGTCATGTACACTTATCAAAACCAATTTGTTACAATTTTGGGCTGCCATATTTTGGTATTCTAGAATAATTAATGTGCTTTTGCAATACCTATAAAAATTGAACCATTCTGCAGAGGGAGCAGGCCTAATAGAACTTCCCAAGTTACTTCTCTGTTGTAGAACATTTCTTTCAAACAACATTAAGGCAACACTCCCACCTTTAACTGCCAGTCAAAATCCTGCAGCTGGGCAGAAGAGATTGCATGTACACTTTCTACTAGGGCATTCCTGATTTCTTCCTTTCTGCCTTTAAGACATTTTGTGATTGTTTCTTGATAGTCTGAATTTAACTCAGTTATCTGCTGAGCAGCCTGCAAAAACAAAAATAAAACCCGTGATTACTTGCATTATGAACCACAGAAGTAACATGTACCATCTGCAAGAACTAAAACATCTAAGCTGATAGCTGTCCTTTGTGGCTGCTCTCTGTCTTTGATAGCTGAGTCAGTGTTCACCACAGCAACATACAGAGAAAAAAAATATCCTCATTTAAATTAAGAGACACCAGAAAATACAGGCTTTATCTGCCTTCTGCATGCCACTCTAAAATGAAAAGAACATCACACACACAAACAACTCAGGTTTAGGTTTGCAAGTTTCTCAGCATCAGGGCAGAGGCTAAATACATCAGCTCAGCTGAAACAGAAATACTGATGTAGAGAGGTCACCAAGGCTACACAGGTGTCTTTCTGTGACACAGCTGCTAGCAGGTGGTCAAAATACAAGCAATATACAAGAGATGAGAATTAGTATTTCTAATAGTATAACAAGATTTTGCAAAGTTCATGCCCAAAGGAATGTCCTGAAATACAGTCCCTGTATCACATAGTCCTCCATTCACAGTTAGATTTTTTACAAAATGTATTTACCTACATTCAATATTTTACACAACTTTAATGCAGTACTAATAAATAAAGAAAAGCAAACAAGGAAGTGAATTGGTTTTATTGCTAATGAGCAGTATTATATAAACAGAATTAATCTGATGGTACTTGAAATACCAATTTGAGTGATTAAAGCAGTATTTTAACAACTATCCTGTGATATTAGAAAAATATTCAAAAATTAGCATTTATTTCACTTTTTGTAGTAGAAGCCTTGGCAGTGTATTTCTAAATGCTGCTTACCTTATACCTATTTAGGCTGAATCCACTACCATTCTAATCCTACACTATAAAAATATTTTTGGATTAAGCAAACTACAACAGTAAACACTCCAGTCATGATCTCTCGAAGTCAAGGCTAATCAGTGCTGAGCCCTTACCTCTTCATCAGACATATTTTTGCCAACTGCAGTTTTGAAATACGTTGTAGTTTCTTCTAAAACCTCCATCCACTCTGACAAGGTCCAAACACTGCTGTAATCCTGGTATCGAGGACACGCACGGCCACAGATGCCATCGACTATCTTATGAAGGAACTGAAACGACGTGATACACAATTTACAATTCGCTTAGGGTTAACCTATACCTGATATGAGACTGACCGAGCAATTCAGCTACCAACCCTCCCTCCATTGGGAACTGCCTCAGTACTTCCAGGCACCATTCCAAAAGCTCCGAACAGGTACTCCCTGGATATGAATTGTCCTCCCTTCCCCCCTTAAAGGCAGTTCGCGAGGTCTGCCCACGGAAACCACAACGCGATTCAGATTCACCCGGAACCTGCATGCAAACTGAACGGCTGTGTGCACAACTACAGCCCCGCTGAGATGCCGCGGCAAAGACCGCCTCAGCCACCCGTGCACCGGCACTGCCAGGCTGCACAGCGCAACCCAAACCGCTGACTTCCAAGCCCGTGGGCATCTCCAGTCCCCCAAAGCATTGTCCCCCGGCACTGCGGCCTGGCGGGAGAGACGGCCCCGCGCAACAGCTCCGCGCCGCCGAGCGGGCTCCGCCTCCCTCAGCCGTGCCGGAAGGCGGCACCCCGGCCCGCCCGGGGCGGGAAGGAGCCCACCTCGAGCGCCCGTCCCGGCGGGAGCTTCTCCAACAGCTGCAGCGGAGGAGGCGGCATCTCCTAGACCTGTCTGGCCCGGCCACCACGTGACCGCCCCGTAACAACCCCGTGACCACCCCGCCAGCGAGCGCATGTGCTCCGGCAAACACCCGCCCTCCTCCGCCCGGTTCCGCGGGTTCGGGACCCGGTGCCGGCGGGGAGATTGGAGTGTGCTCTGGGACGCCTTCGGTTAGACGGCGAACGAAGCCGGAACCCCCCAGTTTTACTGGCTTTATATGCAATAACACATAAACTATTTTTGCATTCTGCCTGTGTTGCAGCTTTGCTTTTTGACTCTTAACAGGTTAAATTTGTACTTGGTGGCAAAAGAGGAAGCTCAAGACTTAGAAAGGGCACCACATCTTTGTGATATTAAATCAAATTGAGGAAGTTAGAAGAAACACTGACTACAGAAGCCCGTGCTGCTGCTACAGTGTTTACAGTTAAGAGCTAATTTTTTAAATGCTTTATCAAAGTGTCCTAGCCAGACATTGGAGGAGGTTTATGGAACAGGTTTTTTTTTTTTTTTACATTAGCAGTGACCTTTCCACGTGTTGAATTGATTGAATGTTAATGCAAAGAAGCAAAATTGCCATGAGAAAACCTGTAAGAATTCAAATCATAGCAGGTCACAAAACTGCACAGAGACTGTTATACCTGTAGGCAGACTTTATTTTACTGAAATCATAAGACTGACTTACAGACGAGCAGTTATGCATATGTAGGTATAACACTGGGCCGTAAGAATACCAAAGCAGCTACAAGTCCGAACTGGTGGACAGAAGGTCTTTGTAAAAACCCCAAGCTGATTAAGTCAGTCTGCAGCACAACTTCTTCACAGACAGTCATGTGGCCCTGCAGGAGCGATGTAATGCATGGGAGTTTTGGAGAAGAAACACATGGGGAAGAACTGACTTTATGTTTTGCTGACTGAAAACTTTTAAATTCCCCCCATTTTCCTCAGGAGATTAGACTTTTAAGAAATGTTTCTTGAAAAATTATTCAATTTTATTATGGAGAAATTACTCACCGCTGATGTTTAAATGAGTAGTAGATTAAATTTGAAATTAAAAAATTATTTTCAATAACACTGTCCTTTATTCCCCTAGAATTTTCTTTGTTAAGTAACTGGAAACTTAGCCACCTTGACTGTACTGTGTTGCGCGCTACAAACATAGAGCACCAGGGGGAGCTTCTGCTCCAAACAATTTAAACCTAGCGACAACAGGAGAAATACGAAGGTGGTCCAGACTTGCAATGAAATAATTTACGAAATAAAGAGAAAGGTAGTGAGCGTCCCACTCAGTTGAAAGGGATAAAACAAGTGAAAAATGGAAGAGAGCAAAGATGTAACACATGAAGACAGGAACAGATAGAAAGGGACAGGAAACTGCCATCCCATGTGACACTATCCCACTGACCATTTTCAAAGCAGCTAATTTTTTGCGGGTCTGAAAAATAATGAATTCCGCATTTCATTTTCCACATATATGTAGTTTAAAAGTAATATTTTTGATTCAGCTATTGGCCCATGAGAAGCAAAGCCAGACTGCTCAAGGAAACCGCAGCTGGGTTAACTAAATCCATGTTTTGGAGCTCATGTTCAACTGCAGTGAAGTAGAGGATACAAAAGTGGCCTTTGGAAGTTTGGACTTTGTTTGGAACTGCATTATTTGGATCTGCCATCAAGGCTTAACCTTTGAAAATACCTGGTTTTCATGCTTCTGTATCACAGCAGTAACAATCCACCCCACCTCTTGAAGTTAAGCTCTCAAAATAACCACAAAATCAGGGAGGGAAACTAGTAGAACAGTAGGCAAGGATTTCAGAGCAGCAAGGAAAGAAGCAGTATCATGAGAGAAAAGTGTAGAGTGAACTTTACATTATTTTTTCCACATTGCAGATGACTTGTAGAGAGGTTTAATTGCTTATAAAAATAACCCACAAGCAAGACTACAGTAATTAAACCCATTTTAAGATCAATCCATTTGTTGCCCTTTGTTTTGGAAGAATGGCAATAATTAAAACATTGGTAAATAACTTAATAACCAGAGGTTATTAATGTTATAATAACATATATTTTATAATAACAATATAGTAATAATTATATGTTATTATATATAATAAATAATAATAGTTATATATAATGTGTCTATAATATAGTAGTGTAATGTTTTACATTCCTCTAAGTATATCCAGTTGGGGAGAATATCCAAGCACCAGTGTAAGTGTCCCACAAGGAGCTATTATTAGAAATAAATAGGTAACTGTGTATTTTATCAACACAAGGGACAGTAAATGCATTTTTTAAAATGCAGTGGAAACACTGAGACTGCAGTTGAGATTATGCTGCGCTAAATGTGGGTTGCTGTGGAGAAGGGAAGTCCCACTGGTCCCCTAGTCCCCTGTTGCCATCTGCATCCTCTCCCTGACCCTCATGCCAGCACTAGGGTGCCTGAGACTGCAGGATGAAACTGCAGCTGATGTAGATGAAAAGTAATTTTATTTTTGCTTTCCGTTTTTTTCATGGGTTAGATTTCTGTCATGAACAGAGCACCACTTCTGACAGAAGTGACCTTTGTGGTTGGGACTCAGGGGTAAGACAAAACTACCCCTTCTGGTAGCCCATACTTAGATGAAATTGGTTGACATATGAATATCAATCAGTCAACCACTTTAATTATTAAACCAGGAATCTTGAAAGGTTTTGTAGAAGTTTACATATAATCACAGTCATAGTGATATGCTGCAGCTGAAAGAGATGGAAAATAATGTCTTTCTATTTAATTTTTACACTCTTTTTACATGAGCCAGTGAAGTTCATAGTGAGGCTGAATGAACATGACACTGATGTACATAACATACTTTATCACCTATTTGCTCTCCATAATCTATAGTCATAATTCCTTCCAAATGACAAGTCTGTTTCTCAAATATTTTACTTGTAAATTTTGAATATACAAAACCATGAGAAGTTTTGGTTCTTTCCCTCTGTCCCTATTCGGTAAATATTATACTCATGTGGTAAATATTATACTCATGTATTCACTCTCTGAAACATGAGGAGTACAGTCTGTGCATACTGTGGATACAACCTGTGTCCACAGCTTTACACTTGTATATGTCGCGTCTCCCTTTTCCAGTAAGAGATGTAACAAGAGGAACTTTCTTAAATGTTTTTGAATTCACTTCTCATTGAAATTTCAAAATCATCTTGTTGGTTTCTGTAGCAGTTCTGTCCTTCCCACAGACTGCACTGAAGAACTAGCAATAGCTCTGAGGGACATTCCTGTGGTTCCACACCATCTTAGAGTCACACAGTTTATACAGTGAAATCTGTACTGCCTTTCATGGACAAAAGCATGCTGAAGTGATCATTCAAAAGAGCTCTGCTACACTGTAAGGTCTTCAGAGAGGAAGTGCTATTGTTGGAAACACTCCAAGTATACTTGGAAGTACCAGATGGAAAAATATTGTACATATTACTTGAAATCTGTTAATATCATAGGTTTGTAAAATATCTGTACCATGTACATCTCAACAGCTGCCTGGCTGAGGTAACAGAGGAGGCAGGAGCTGCTATCACACCCAATATTCTGCAAGACAGAGGCAGAGGAATAGCTTTGTGCTGGTTTGAGATTGATTGACATTTTGGTGGGCAGGAAAATAGCCACCCCTGGAAGTGAGGTGTGCCTGTAGATTTCCCATGAGCCCAGTGTAACACCAATTGTGGGCTAAATTTAAAGACAGACAGGAGAATGAGCCAATCAAAAGTGAAATTTGTCTCAGTAGGATATATATTTGCACAGGACTGCCCGGAAATCGCTCTCTTTGGTTTCCGGCCTTGAACAGGTACAGACGTGGGCTGTGCCCTCGGCCCGGCTTTCTTCCCCCCAAGGCCATGGAAGCCTGCGGGAGGGGAAAGGCCGGGCCGGGCCGGGCCGGGAGCCCCTCCTGAGGGAGCTGTCCCGGCCGGTGGTGGGGAGGATGGAAAGGAAGAGCGATGCCCCGTGCCCTTGCCCAGTTTTCCCCCAGCGTCCAGTGGGGGGGAGATTGGGTCATGCCAGGCCAGGCCGAGAGAGAGCCCCCCACCCCCCTAGAGGGAACCATCCCGGCAGGGAGCAAGGGGAAAACGGAAGACGGGCTGGCCCCAGGCTGGCAAAGAAGAATTTCTTCCCCTCTTCCCAGCATGGAGAATCTCCCGTTTCTTCTAGCCGCGTCTCCAAGGTCATCTTATCAGAAGAGCCAGGTTTACTGGCTGAAGTCCCAGAAAATGAAGTTGTAACTGCTTCTTGCCCAAATAGACTTTTTTAAGGCATGCATCCTGCTCAACTAAAAGAACAGCTTAAAAGAGATAAAAAGACAGGGCTTAAGACCTAATGTCAAAAAAAAGACAGAAAAAAATCCAAAGTGAGAAAAAAGAATAAAGGAGTGGGCCAGGTTTAACATGGACTTCTCTTGCAAAACTATAGAACTAGACTAGATTACTTCTATAACATGTAAAATGCTTTTTAAAGGGATATCCTAGTCCTGTGGGGGGTACTAACGAAGCACTAAATTTTGTCGTCCTCAGCCCCAGGGATGACCAGAGATAGGAAATGCTGGAGCAGTAATTATTAACGTCCTCAGCCCCAAGGACAGCCAGAAATAAGGAGTGTTAAAGCAGTGATTATTAATATCCCCAGCCCAGGGACAACCAAAACTGGGGAGTGCTGAAGCACTGATGTAATAATATCCCCGGCCCCAAGGATGAGAAATAACTGTTCCTTAGGATAAAAATGGAACTAATGAGAAAAAGTTTCGTTTGAACTAAGAAAAAAACATTCTTAAACTGCAAGCTAAAAGCTGATACAGCCCATGGGCAGTTGTGAGAGAACTGTCCCATGGGAGGCGATGTTGAACAATAGCAAGACGCGGGCGAGCCATTTATAAAGTGTGTAGCCACAAAAGGACTAGTATTCTTGTGGAGATCTATAACAAAGCAGGAAAAACTCTACTCTTCCTGTTAGGTTAAAGAAATAATTATTCAAGGAATAGATTGACTGAAAATCCTAAGTTTTGTCTTTTCATGTGGTTTTAATGAAAAAGTAAACCGTAAGTGGGGGGAGAATAAATATTTTGAAAGTTTCCTTCTAATTTCTAATTTTTTTTCTTCTTTTTAGTATTAGTTAATAAAATTTCTTCTCTATGCTTTAAGTTGGGTGACTGTGCTCCTTTATTAGTCCTACCTCACAGCAGAAATTGAGAAAAATATCTTTTCATGAGTGCACTGGCCCTTGGCCGGTGTCAAACCATGACATTCTTAGTTCCCTGACCGAGAATCGAAATTTAATAAATAAACCCATGACAAGCTTAGACCAGAAAAGTGGCATCCCATGTACTCTGAGGAGCCTGTAGTTGGCTTGATCCATATACCCACTAAAACAACAGCTCAAAAGACAAACTGGAGTCAGTAGCTGGGACTCTGCTCCTGAGTACTACTTGTCACCATCTTTTGTAAGCAGCTGGGCACTCACAGACCTACCCTGCCTCTCCTTGCCTGTTCCCAAAACACACTTCTTTGTATAAGCTTCTTTGATTGGAGAGGGAGAAGTCTTCATCTTCCATCTTACAAGAACATTATGAATATTCTCATAACTCTCTTTTATAAAATTCAGACCCTTTATTTCTTATCCCATGCTCAGGGAACATGCAGAGAGTTTATCTTCTCTACTGATACCATCTTATAAGGAAAAATCTATTGTCACCATTTCTATCCTTCTATGTCCCTTTCTTCACTTAAAAATTCTATGTGAACTGAACACCAGGTACACATCAGGACTGGAATTTTACTCACAATGTTCAAGTCTAATGATTTTAATGTCTGGAATTCAAAATTACTACAATAGAAAATTAGCAATCCCTTTTAGGGCAGATGTAGTAAAACTAAGCCAAAATATTCCCTTACTTCTCCAAGCCTAACCTTAAGATTTCAGTATAAATAATGAATGGTAAGAATGTGTTGGTGTTTTTAAAAAAATCTTTGGACATCATAAAACAGAAAAGAAAATTTCCAGTAGGTAGATCATGGTGACTCTTAACCCTAGCAGTAAACAACAATTAGTAGATGCCGGAATATGCTGCATAGCAAGTTGTACCAACACGTCACAATAGCAGTGAGGAGAAAGTACTCCTAAAATAATAAACACCCCACTACAAACATCTCATCTACACAAGAACTTCATGGTCTCTATTTGTTATATAACTCTGACTTGGGAGCTACTATTACAGCTACTGTCGATTTTATTTTTATCGCATCATATTTTGAAATGAAATAAAAACAGCTGTTGGTGAAAATTACACTGGCAATACTCTGTTTCTGCTGACAGAGGTTGTTTCAACCAAGGGAAGAAAGAGAAGGTAATTATGACAGACTAAGAAAAAGCAGTTTGTTTGTACAGATGCATCCATAGTAAGGCACAGCAATGCTTTTTGACTAAATCTCTTCCAGGTAAATACAGTCAACTTCCTCCCAGGAATTCCTCACAAAATGGCCTTGTGATTTATAAGTCTTTCTCAGTCTTGTCAGTCTGTGTCCTGCTTGGCAGCATATTGCATTAGCCAGATTTTCTGGAGTTCTTTGTGGTCTCTAAATAATACACTATAGAGTAGCTTTTCACATCTCTATTTCCTACTGCTCTTGTCTTTTCCATGGGAAAAAACAATTTAAGAGGCTTCTCCAAAAGATATCAAAAGAAATACTGAGAAAGTGACAACTTCTCTCAAAGATAATTAACTATTCAAGTATTAATTTGAAAAACAGAGTTTTAGAATTCAATTGTCAGTGTCCTGGACAGATTCTGCATATTTACCAGCTTTTCAAACTTTGCTAACTCTCACTGCAGTTGTATGACTACATGACCCATGACCTCCATGACTCCTGAGACAAATTGTGCCTTGAATACTGTAATTCCCCCCCCCTTTTTTTATCATCTTGAGAGTATCTCTAATTAGCAAAGAATCAAAAAGAAAAGAGGCATTTTTTTTTTACATTGGAAAATTTCTCATGGCTTAGTTGCTGATGAATAAGACACTGTATCAATACAAACNCCAAAAAACACTACCAGCCATCTGAAAAAGCCTGGAAGCCCTCTAATTCATGCACAAGTGAAAGAGTTTTGTACACAGCAAAGTGCCACATACAAACAGGGTTTGCTATTGTAATAATGAATGGCAAAAATTGCTATAGGAATAATGAATACAATAATGAATCTTATTATGTGGGTGACAATGGTTTTTTAATCCCTATTTTGATCGTATCAAGTTTTCAACGGGTTGATGTTACTACATCAGGAGAGGTATTTTCAATTTTCAATAAAGCAGCTGACATTTGCTTCTATTTAGAGTTACTCTGGAACAAATTCTAGAGAAGACCTCTCTAGAAAATTTGTTTGCATTGTGAAGACATGACCTACTTGTTCTTCCAGGTGACACAATAAAGAATGTAGTAAGAAATTTTAATTGCACAATTTGGAGAATATTTTTAGAGAAATACTGAGCAACTTAAAACAGAAAATTTACAATTATGTTAATTTTCCTAGTTTTCCTTAAGTAGTTATTCTACTTATAGGGGCAAAATAAGGAGAAAATATAATTTTTTTCACTTGAAAACAGGAAATATTTTTCCTTATGTTATTTACAATGGAATATATGACAAAGTTCTAGCAAGGAGCAATTGGTTTGTCATATAGTGCAGATAACAAGTAAACCCTCGGCTTCTAAATTTGAACTTCACCTTCAATACCTGTAAAAGTATAAATCTCTCTTGTCTTTACCATTGATATTCCTTTTCAGTAATTCATCTTGGATCTGTGATGCACTGGGTTCACCAAGTGAATCAGAAAGACCAATGTGGAAACATTTCTTCCAAGTTAGCTAAATCTGTACCTGTGCTTTGTCTCAGCCTTGGTCTATCTTTGTTTATACTTTATCTTGGTTTACACTGGCTCTAGAAGGTGAAATGATGAGATATAATGTCTGCTGGGGCAAAGTTTCACCTTCAAAAAATGTTTAAATATACATGAACCATAAAACTTAGACTTTTTCAGTGTGGCGTCTTGTGGATACTTTTAATCTGATACTAGGTTTCCTAACCTTAAATTAATCATTTTATGGGAAACCAGCCTTGGGTTTTTCCTTGTGAAAAATACTTGAAAGAATCAAAAAGTCTAAGTAGCATCTTTATAACCATCTACTGGATTATTTTTATTTGTTCAAGAAACGGATATAGTAATTATGGCATAAGTAGCTAAGTTAATATATTGAAAAAATTGCTTGGCAGGCTGTAGTTGCTGTGCCGCAGAAATTGTTAGAAAAACTGTAGAAAAATTTAATTTTAAGGAAAAAAACCACTTGAAAAATTTTATAACCCAGACAATAACTTTATACAAGCAAAGATAGAGAAAAGAGCAACAGTTACTAAATATTTCATTTGATATCACTGACTCAGGTCCTTTTGTTAGCTGATAAAGTGGTTTGATAAAAAGAAAGTGTAGAATTAAGGTTATTTGTGGACCAGGTAAATTCAACAAGTCAACTTGTTTCTATATACAATGAAAAAGAAGGCACATAAGTACATATCATAAGTGTATATCAAAAGTGTTTTGATACACAATGAAACTGTAACACTGTAAACCAGCTAATGACAAGTTTACAGCTGTAGGTAAGGTTGAAGATTAGCCATGGGAAATTACCACATCAGAGTAAACAAAAAAAGAAGGAATTAAGCAATTTCCAAGCGCATCAATCTGCCTGTGTGCAGTTCCTCTTCACTAGAACTACTTTTCAATCATACACACTTTTCCATCAGACCACAAGTATCAACATTAGATGGTGTTCCCTTTTTTTAGGGTTAGTTTTGGGTCTTTTTATTCAATGGGCCTGTGTTAGTTTATGGATATTGTTAGAAGCTGGAGTTTCCCCACAGGTTACCAAATCAGCTTCTCTATTGGATAAAGTAAAAATGTCAGGATAAGAGGTAAATTCCTGATGCAGTAAGCTTACAATATCTAATTTAAAATTATTTTCTGCTTTTCTTGTTAATTCAGAGCCTCTTAAAGACTTTCAGATTCCTTGTTAAATTCCAGCTGATAATTATTTTCTATGGAATGGATAACAGAATGAAAATCTCGAGAACAAAAAGTCTCATCATCTTAGTGGCTTTCATGATGGAAGTTCCTAATACACAAATGCCAAACCACAGTGAGTGACAATCAGTAGGTACTATGCCAATCATAATAACTGCTACTAGGCTGCTAATAACTGTCCCCCAGAACTGGCATCTAATGCCAGCTTCCCAATGCCTTCCATTCTGTAGATGCCTAAACTTCATGGTATAAATCACAGGCAAAGCATGAGGATTACATGAGTGAATATTAGTCAGTTATTCCCTTAAAACTTGTCTACACAAGCTATGTCACAGCAATTATCCAACATTAACTAAGGTCTGAATAGATTGTTAAACTGCATTACACCTTTGGCTGGATACTTTTATTCAAAATGTAATTAGCCTTCAGTCAGTTTGATATGAATCATTCTTATCTGGTTTACTTTAGCAAAACAAAGGTGGATTAATAAACACCAGGAACAAAAAGAATTATTTAATGCAAGCAGTGGTCACTGCTAGTATATGAGCAAATGGGTATGAAATCAAATTTAGAAGCTACAAGATAATTCTTAACCCTCACAGCAACCATACTCTAGGACAATTTTTTTAGTACAGTAATATGAGAAAAATATGTAACTAGTTTTGGAAAAATCAGTCACGTTTATGAAACAGATTGTATGGCATGCTTGCAATGACAAGGATTTAATGACCCTGAAAATGCCTTTCAGGAAAGTTCTCTCGATAATATTTACATACAACTCTTAACTCTCTCAAGACTTCAAAATGTACATAACTTACACAGAATAAATCTTGCATGGTAAAATAGTAAAAAAGAAAAAGCTCAGTCTTTCAAACTGACCATGTAGGCTCAGATTCACTAACACTTTCATGTCATGGTGTTTATTCTCCCTTGTGTCAATTTTTTATTTGTAACCTGAAATAGTAATACCTTCTTGTCTCACAGGGAGCAGTGAAGGAAATTTCATGGCTATTTATAAAATGCTCACTCCAGTGATAAAAACAATCTCTTCACAAGGAAATCAATAATAAATAAAATCAAAATAAACTGTCTCTAGACAGTGTATGGTAAATAAAGACTGTGGCCACACACAAACTAGAGCAAATAAACAGCTGTTTGTTCACTGTATATCTGTCATCCAGGGGTCCTGCCAGAAATATATCTGAGGATCTTGTAAGAAATTACCTTAGTGATAAGCACAACAGACTGCTTTAATTTGCACTGGCAGCATTGCTTAGGACTCTAAACACATATTTATCAGCCAATGATCTGATAAACAATAACTGAATGTAATTTAAAATTCAAGGGGGATTTTGTGAAATCTCTGCTCCAGTTAAAGTAATTTGGTTTACTACGGAGCTAAGGAAGCAAGACATCATGAAATTACTGGGGGGTAAGAGGGTCGAGAGGGTTGGACCACAATAATACTTACTGGATTTAGTTATGAAAAGTATTCATAAAGACAGGACAGAATAATCCAAGTTTGTATCAGAAAGACAGCTACTGAAGAAAAATGTACTTCTAATATCAAAATTATTTTAGTACTTAAAAAGCAATACTTACAGGGCATTCTCATCTCATCAATGACCATAGTGCTGAGAAACCTTTTATTTAAAAACATATTTTTCTTCATATCATCACCAAAAGATAACAGATTTGTCATTATTCCTGTTTTTATTAGTGGTGGTTTCCAGCAGAGAGGGCACTAAGTAGTTTGTGGCAATAAGATTAGAGTGGAATTGAATTCCCTTGGCTATTCTGTGTGACTCCAAAGCTGGTCAGAGCCGTGTTTTAGACTGAATTTTTACAGTTAGTGTGTGGGTACTTACTGTTTACAGCAGCAAAAGGCAGGACTGACAGGCAAGGATCACATCATGTTAATTGCCACTACCCCTGGATGATCTGAATTTCAAAGTTTTCCTTTTTCATGTTGGGGTTTAGGAGATGATATAAAAGACACCTGCAGATCTCTCTGGGGAAACAAAAACAGGATATATCTGTGTGGAGGATGTTCAGTTTTATTACCTCCACACAGAAAAGCTATTGGTGAGATGTCTCAATCAAGCACTATCTCTGGTGACTATGATCTTTGTAGCTACTCTTCCATAGGAAACCTGGGAGAAGACAGTTTAATTACACTTCAGACATACTGGATGGTTGCTTTGCATGCTCAGGATCAAGACCGTTCATACCACTGGACAGTTGTGCAAAAGGATAAAAGTAAAAACATGTATGTAATGGCCAAGTCAGGAGTCAGCAATGCCTCCCACTCACCTCTCAGCCTTACTTCTCCAAACAGCTCACATGCTCTGCTTCAACACCTCTAATAAAATGCACAGAGTGCTGGACTGAGTCAGCTGTGCTCTTTCTGGCGGCCAGGGTAGCTCACTTATGGTCTGGTCAGATATTTTTGCAGGCACTGATGTAGAGGCCTAATTGATGCAGTTGTTATTGCTGTGCAAACAAGTGCCTTTCATAGTTGTAGGCTTACAGAATGGACTGTCATGCAAGAAAAAACATGAATGGAAAGTGTAAGACTCTGGATATGAATTATTTACAACTGCAATGGGTCTATAGTAGCTGTGGCTGGTGATAAACTGTGTGGTATTCTCTTCTTGCCCAACGTCTCTGCCAACTTGAATGTTCCAATAAAACAGTGTTAACCTATTAAATCATTTTAAAGTAACTGGGTTTTGGCAAAGCCTATTACCACCTTGTATCTTGCAGCAGCTTTCTCTGCCCCTCCCCAGAGCTGATTTTTCCTTCCTACAGCACCTGAGCCAGCAAAGATGGCAGATCCTGCAGAGAAACAGAACGCCACATATTTTTCTGCCAAGAAGAACCTATGTAATTTCAAGGCAGTAGTTACAGACTTCCTTCATGTAGAAATTTTATTCCATCTGACATGCCAATATGTTTTGAAATTTCTACTAGCCACAAGGGCACTCCAGAGAACAGACCATCAGCAGCTGTTCACTGAACATAACCAAAATGTTTTCAGTGTGTGGTCAGGGATGCAGGGCATGCTAGAACCCAGGAAACAGAGGAAAACACTATGCACATACATGGGAAGGAGAGCACAGTCAAGTGCCACTGCTCAGCACAGCCCTCCCAGCTGTCTGTTAGGAATTCATTGTTAACCCTGCATAAGTACTGGTAACCCCAGTCCAATAGAGACCAAGAGATTTGCAAATAACATTTCCTGGTGAATTCTTTTTCTTCTTTCTTTTTCACCACAAGATGGTCTTGAACCAGGAATCCTCTCACTTTCATGTAAAAGGCCATGTGATTTCATTATAAGAGGCAGCCTTCAAGAGCTCCCTGGAAGGCAGTAAAATCAAAAAGGACAATGTGGGGCTTCACAAGGGTTATTGATGAAAAAACTCGCTGAGGTTCATGATGGCAGTGATTTGTTTAAGGCAATTTGGGCAGTTTCTCAATAACCAGAGGCTTACTTCCTAGAAAACAAGAAAAAGTGTTTGCTAACCTTGATTAGCCCAGTGGCTAGAAAACTTGATGTTTAGACAGGCCAAGCTGCCTTCAGTGTTGTAAATGACTGTAAAAGACTAAGAACATCAGTTTCCTTTACGAGCCGTCAAGCGTGTCAGGTTCTGTGACAGCCATACTCCCACCCCAAACTCCATCTGCCAGGCCTTAAGAAAAAATAAAAACAAACCCTTAAACAACAACTAACAAAGCGTCATGGCCTCTACGGCAGCGAGCCAAGCTCCCTCACCTAGAGCCGTGGGGCGTGCGGAGGAGCCGCTTTTGGAAGGGCCCCCGGCCGCAGCTCGGGCCGGCGGGCGCCGCCTCAGTCACTGCTCGGGGGAGAAGGATCAGATCGGAGCAGGGGCGAAAAAAACGAACGCCCCAAGGCCGGTGTGCGTAGGTGAGGGGCGGCGGGGCGGAGGCGGCCGGGCAGCACGGCGGGGCGGGGTGGGGCGGAGCGGAGCGTATGCGTGGCCATTCCCCGGGGATACGCGCGGCTCTATCGGTAAGTCCGGAGCAGTTTTAGGGAGGTAGCTCGCCCGGAGGTCGGGTGCGTGGATGGTGGCGCGGGCGGACAGCGGTGCCGGGCTGCAGGGCCGGGACGTGGCGGGGGAACGCGAAAGCAGCAGCGGCGGAGGGCCCCGCAGCCAGCCCGCCGGTGGCGTTTTGCCCGCGGCTGGCCCCGGGAGCGC
>VXBU01014681.1:33866-52675 GCA_013400315.1 Bombycilla garrulus
CGGGTACCGGAACGGCCCCTGTGAAACTCGGCAGTGGCTGGAGCGTCGTGGGCGGCGGAAAAGGACGATTTGTGGGTTTATGTTTATAGGGCCACGACCGACCTCCACACCACCCACTCCCCCCCTCCCCACTGCCTATGTTAATCTCGGCTTCGACTCCAGAAACAAACGTGTTTGTTTTAGTAGTTCACCGTGGTGCCTGAGGTGTCAGCTTTTTCCTACTTTACGGATTAATAGCAAGGAAGTAGACTTGAGTCGATATAAGTCGCAGGGAAATTCCTGAAACTTCAAGTGCGGAGGGGTGCAGAGTGCACATGTTCACTCGCAGGATTGCATCACAGGAATAGTTACTGGACTTAATTATGAAAAGTATTCACAGAGATGGGGAAGAGTAATGGAAGTTTGTATCAGAAAGACAGCTACTGAAGAGAAATGTACTTTTAATATCTAAATTACTATTATTTTAATACTTGCAAACCAATACTTACAGGGTATTCCTGTCTCATCAATGACCAGTGTTGAGAAACCTGTTATTTAAAAATATACTTGTCTTCATATCAGATAACAGACTTGTCATTATTCCTGTTTTCATTAGTGGTGGTTTCCAGCAGAGAGGGCACTAAGTAGTTTACCTAGGGTTGGAGTGGAGTTGAATTCCCTTGGCTATTCTGTGTGACTCCAAAGCTGGTCAGAGCCCAGTGTTTTAGACTGAATTTTTACAGCTAGTCTGTGGGCACTTACTGTTTACAGGAGCAAAAGGTAGGATTTACAGGTGAGGATCACATTATTTTGTTAATTGCTACTACCCTGGATGATCTGAATTTCAAGAGCTGTTTTTAATGAGAACTAGACTGAATTTGGGACCAAGTACTCTACATGAGTACTCAAAGATACTCTCTGATCAGACAGTCCTGTCCCACCGTGCTTGTGCCAGCATGAGGACTTTCACAGCTGTAATGATGGATTGGGAAATCCAGTGATGTTATTGCCTCTGAGTTAGTAAAAGTTCTTGCAGATCAGTGAGAACCAGGTTCAGAAAGTACCAGATTCATTATGAAGGAGTTGACTAAGTCAGGAGTGGAAGGTAGAAGTGAGAACAATTCTGTTCAGTGTCAACTTGTAACTCAGTTCAGCTACTCACAGCAGTGATTCTCTAGTGTCTTAGTTTTGGGGTTGCTAGGGTCATAATTTCAGCATTCTTAACTCCTTGCATATTTTGGTTTTTCCCTTCTATATATTTTGGCTACATTTTTATTAATGAAACCTTTAAAGATACACATTTGTAGTTGAGCCCTCAATTGCTGTGGGTTACTTCTCACTTTCAGGTTTGAAATAACATCTCAAGAGTCATGTTTTATAGTCTTACAGGAAGTCTCTAGTGGTTAAAGTGGATTCACAGGTTATTCCTGTTGATATATCCCCAAGAAGCAGGGAGGTTTTATTGCTCTGTGTCAAATCTGATTGTCTTCCTGAGGTTGTACAAGAGCTGGTTTTGTCAAAAATTCATGAACCCTAGAGCATTAGACCTGAAAACCTCAGTGTATGCCTTGGGAATTTATGTCACTTTTGAGTAGCTGATAATGTAGGTGTCTTAGAAAACCAGAAGAACAGAAAAAACTAGTCGTAGACCTAATCTAGGATTTTAGGAACTTGGGTACAGTTTCTTGCTGTAATAGGTACTTTCAGTATAAGTTTCAGTGAGTATACTAGACCTTACCTACACGATAGAGTTTTGCCCTTTTAAAAACCAGCAATATTGCCAATATGGATGCATTTCTCTTAAAAGTATTTATGGTAGCATAGGGAGTGTACATGGCTACAAAAGAAAAAAAAAATCGTTCTTCTGCGTTACATGAACACCAGTATAAATTTTTAACCTGGCCCATGCCTTAGTCTTACTGTGAAATTCATGTCAATTTCACACATAGCAAAGCATCTGTAGTGCTGCCTGACCATAAGCTAAAGCTATACTTGTGTGGAAAGATAGTCATAAAAGAGTAAGACTTAAACTGTGAGGTTTTGGTGTACAGTTTTGAGACCAATGTGGCACATGAGAACAGGGCATAAAGCAGAACTTTTTTGGTGGAGAAAAGGATGTAAAATGTTTTCACCCATGATCACTCTCAGTCGTCTTCAGTTTTATTTTGAAACTATTTCATCTGAAATTTAAACCCAGAATTTGCTAGCGTGTGGTTTGGTTGTTTCTGTAGGTACAAAATCTGATTGGCATCCTGAATAACTTCACCCAAGATGGAGATTTTCTGCTTTTATATACTGCCCCCACACTGCAGTACGTTAACCACTATCACTGCATGGTTTACTATTGAATTATCTTGCATCCATCTTTGTGTCAGGGCCTTGGCACTTTAATGCATCCTGCTGGTTGTTTTTCATTAGTGAAGAGCTGTTGATGGTGGGCTTAACATACTCATAACCAAGAAATTTCCTTTCTAGATCCAAGGCTTTTCAAGGCTTGCAAGTTTTCAGTGTTGTCCATGCTAAATTAGACTTTATAGGTAGGAGTACATGGTGAAATAGTGCCACAGCAGTTGATTTTTCATACTAACATCTGCCTTGCATGTTTAAGTCAAGAATTCGTACATCTCTTTTATAAAAATATGTATATATTGTATAATATATAAATATTTAAATCTATCTCAGAGTATATGGTTGCAAATGACCACATCATTTTCTCAAATTGAGATTTTGATTCCTGTTTGCCTGTTTGTCCTATAAATTGACAGCAAAAGTCTTTTATCCAGATCTATTTGGCATATTATAATGTCTCGGCAGATTTCATATTGGCTTGCAAACATGTGACAAATTTGTGAAATTACAGAGAAAGTAGCAAACCTTAGGAGAAAAGAAGTATTTGTTCTTCAGTGTGTAAATTAATCTTCAGGCCCTGATTCCCTGAAGCTTTTTCATTTCCTGCTACCTTCTGAGTTTTAAAAGATGATAAGGAGGAGTTTTTAACATTTAGCCTGTATAGTTCTGTCAGTGTAGTGACAAAGTGCCAATGAACCTGTGCAGTAACCCTTGCTAAGAGGTTCAAATGGGACTGTTGTGAGGATTGTGGATGATCCATTCTTCTATAGCATTGTGTAGCATGACCTCCATCTGGGATAACATTTTTTATATTCCCTGGTCATCCAGAACCTCAGACCTGCAGAACATCCTGATATATTCATGTGGGGAGGAAGGAAAAAGGGATGTTGTTGGGGAGATTCATTGTCTGAGTCTCTTCCCTTTTAGGTGCTGTAGAAATTTTTCAGGTGAGATAATGAATTTTTTTTAATTGCATTTCTGTTTGCCGAGAATTGATTTATTGCTTCCTACTGGAAACGAGCCCCAATGAAGGCCTACTGCACACTGCCTGAGAAAGAACAGGATAGAGACACACACCATAAGCATGCATGTGTCAAAGGTCTGGGGGACATTCTTGTCAAATATGTCATTTACCAAGTGCATTTAACAAAGAATTTTCTGAAAGAAAAATGAGGACTAATTATTTGTAGATCACAGCAAAACAGAAGGATGTTGTCAGAAAGGAGGAAGTGGTTTGGAGAAGCCCGGTTAAATGGTAAGGCACTTCACATGACATGTGAGCAAATGACCACAACATAATAGTTAGGTGCAGTTCCAGAGCAGGATAAATACAGGCTAAATTATCTACACATCTGTTTTTGTGATGATCCTAAGAAATCATCTAGTATGAGAGAGATAAGTGATTTGCCAAAGGTTACCAGTAATATAACTGGAACTAAGAAGTTTTTAGTGTCAGCTCCATCCCTCGCCAGGAAAGCTAGGAGCAAAGGCTTGCATGCATATACACAGGTAATACTTCATGGGTTTGGAAGCTGACAGACTTTAAAAACAGTGGAAGGGAAGTGATTGGAAAAGAAGACAACTTATGGACATGAAATACACATACAAGAGAATGTTTACATGGAGCTTTATGATGCAAGGCTCTTCTTCCAGGGTACAGACCATTTAAAAGTAAGGATTTTCTCAGCATTACCACTAGCAGAGAGTTCTCAAAGCCTGTTTTTATTGTGATATAGGATGATCATACATGGAGAGTGTATAGTGTTGATGGGTCCTATGGTAAAAATGATGCTGTTGTGCCTTGCTTTAACAAAGGCATGACAGCCAGCTATTTCCTGTTAACCATATCTAGTTCCTCCAGGTTTTTTTGTATCTCAGAGTGCTTTATAAGAAGAAGAAAGAATCAGAGCACAAGAAGGAACTAGTGTAGAAAAAAAGCAAGAAAGCAAATAAATCCAGTGTCATATAATTCCCTTCCACATTTCATCATTATCATTATGTTAGTAACAGTTAGTAAGCTTACTACAAGAACTTCCCTTTTTGAATGTAAGATATACCTGGATTGCCTCTATATCAGCTGTTTCCATTTAGCAAGATTAAGAGTTCATTTGAATAGGATGTAGCATGAAAATGAGGTCATGCTGGCTTGTGTGAGGCTGTCCTCAAAACTTAGCATGTGATCATTTAGGCTTCCTGTTTTCAAATACATGAACATTATTCTTGGGGGTTTTAAATGTAAACATATTTTTTAGCAATAAGCTTCTAAAAATAGTGCTTCACAGTAACTCATCTTGTGGATCATTTGCCAGTGTTTCAAGAAATATCTGCTGTTTTGTATTACTACTTTTAAGTTCACATTACCCGGAGAACTCAAGACTTGGCTATGAAAAATAACATGACAAGAGGGTCAAATAATAGTTTAAGGGAATTGATTTCTTTAAAAAAATGTTTAAAATTGCTTTTATTTGATCTTTGGTGACTTAATCCTTTAAAATATCTGACATGAATCTGATGAAACTCCTTCTCACCACAGAAAATGTTTTCAATACTATATGAACAAAATTTAATGAGGAAGAAGAATAAAATTACTCAAAAGAGTTAAGAAATGGAAAAGAGGTTTCTGAAGTTTGAAACCTCAAAAGTGTTATTGTAAAATGGTGATGCAAAATATTTGAAAAAAAATTCATTTGCAAAACAGTATCTCAGTCAAATTCCAGGTGAGACAGAGGGCATTATGAGGCAGAGTATGAAACCCAGATACTTTTTTCCCCAAGATGACTGTTAATCGTCTGATTCACCTCTCTGATCATAGGAGATTACTTGTTATTTCTCATACAGTGTTTCCTATGTGGTGGGTTTGTGTCAGTTATTTCTCATCCCTACAATCTTCAATTTTGATAGAAGTAGTTACATTAGAATACTGGAGATACTGACAAAAACACAGTGCACAGAACGGAATCTGAAGTTTCCTGTTCCTTTTTAAGCTCTGCTTCTCTGAGGAAGGGTGGGGCAGAGGTTTTGGAGCTGTGTCAGGAGTCAGCGAGGAGATGTTTGTGGGGTAACTGCTCTTCAGCAACATTGCATATGCAGTTTAAACTATTAGCTCCTTATCCAGTGGTGAAGAATTCCATCTTAACATGCTGTCATGTTAAAATGTACAGTGCTCTTCCTCCTTGCTTTCCACAACTGCTTTATTTTTTTATGAATAGTGATCACTGGGTATCAAATGCCAGAAAAAATAAAAGATTATGTAAACAAAAAAGAATTTTGGAAGATTTGAAATTTGTGAGGTGTATTTTAGCTGTATAGGTTTTTTTGCCTATATAATTTTCACTGAATGAACAAGATCTCCTTTTTAAAGGTTTTGCATTCCCATTAGCCCTGGGAGCTCGAGAAAGAGTTACTTCCTTCTTTATCAGTATCAGATGTTTGTTTGCCTGGTCTTTTGAAAACAAACATGATTTTCACTACAAATGTAACCTGCTCTCAAATATCTGGCTGGTGACATCTTGTGGAATTTCCTGGCATTTACTTAAGTTTGTTACTAGGTCATTGTACACTGTAACAGTGTGTAGAGATATGTCAGATTATTGGGCGAAAGTGTAGTTAATTGACACACCCTGTATAATTCATGCTAAAGATGAAAGCTTGAAGGAGTCTGATAAATTTAACAGAAGAAATATTAAAACTCTCCCTGATAATCCAGCATACTTTTAGTTAAAGCAAACATTTATTTGAAAGGGCCTCTCATTGTATAAAGTCTGTTTGTACAATTACTGATTTTGTCACAGCAGAGACAGTTAAGGAGAATTGTTGTTTCCTCAAAAAGGCCAAGCATTAAGGATACCATCCAAAATCCAGAAATTTGGGGTTTTTTTAATTGTTGAATTGTTGTTTTCCTGCAATCACAGTCAAAATTTGTGATTGCAGGAAAAAAAACCCAAACCACAAGGTTTAGAACTGAAAGAGAAGGAAAGCCTTTTTCTCAGACTGGTCCCTTATGTTGTCTGGGGGAGCACTGCAGAAGGGCCTTGGAAGAACAGTAGGGATGCCAGGGGATGCTGAGAGGAAATACTATATAGTGGGTTGTTTTGGTCTTTTTTTTTTTCCCTCTCCTTCATGTGCAGGTCATGGTTTTAAAGCATATGATTTTCTTTTACAGGGTTACAGTCTTCCAAGATACCATGACAGTCAATAGCCATCCACATCTAATGATGATAGGACAAAAATGTCCCATCTTAATTTGATGAGATGAAGGGGCTGGATAAACACTAGAGAAGAGCTTTCTAGCTGTGGGGTAGTGACACAAATGTCAGGCTTTTTTTTTTTTTTTTGGGAAGTTTGGAGAATCTTCTCTTTCAGAACAGAATGTGTTGATGCAGAGATATGAAGAGTATCCAAGTTTTAGAGGACATAGTGCGGGCATTGTGCTCATGTGTCAAGAATGCAGTTGTAATAGAAGAATCAAGGAGGATACGTAAGAGAAGATAAGATAGTCTGGATAAAATTGTCAAGTTGATAGTTGGGAAAATTACTATTTAGAGCAACATTTTGGAGGAATCTGAGCAGGACAGAGTGACATTTGTCAATAGAAGAGAAAGATACCACATGAACAGAAGTTTGAATTGATTGCAACCAAAGTCAGGGTTAGTTTGATAACCACACAGGAGACCGTCTGTTGAAATGAGATTTCATTTAGGAAGATTCAGCAAGTTTTAGAAGCAGCTTTTGTGTGAGAATTTAGGAAGAGGATTTAGTGAAAAATTTTGCTAGAATCTGTGCAGGTAGTAAGATAGTAGGTGGAAGGAAAGTAACCCAAAGTGAGAAGTACTGGTGATTTTGCAATCACACAGTTTATAGCTTTAAACAAGTATATGGTGAACTGTTCTATGGAAGAAGTAATACAAGAAATGTAGCAACCATTAGTTAAAACTTACAAATTGTAAAAAAGTTCATTATAAAACCCAGCACTTCTGACCTTCTGCTAAAGCAAGGTTTGTGCAAGAGGCCTTTTCTGACTGCATTTGGTGAATTGATAAGAGTGAGCAACACATACAGCTGTGAATATCACCTATAGCTATGATCTTTTTCTGTAGGAAAATAAATGCCTGGGTAGAGTGCTAGAGCTCAACTAGGTGGATAAAGGAGAAGCATTGGCATGAAATTTATTCATCCTCTGTCTGCCTTTAAAAGTTCTCAAACCTCTTTCTAATTCACTGGAAGAAGTTTTGTTGGTGATAGCTCCTTAGTGTCTTTCACTGGCAAGTCCTCACTTCATGTCTAAGGCTGTATTCAGATGTATAGTGCTAGATTGTTGAGTTTAAGAGGGTTTGTTAACCATCAGCATGGACTGCAGTGTCTGAGAGGAGGATTCCTGTCAAAATGCTGTTCTCTGCAGAATTAGCAGCTTGTCTGCCTTTTTACACCATGCTACGGTATGAGAAACTGGTGGGTGGACTGCTGTTACAAAAATATTGCACATTTTAAACAGAATATTCAAGTTATAGGATCCTGAAGGGTTTGATGAAATTCAGATAAATTCAATCTTTGAAGCAGAAGTTTCTGAACAAACAGAAACAGTCTGGCTTGGGTTCATTATGAAAGTAACTTTTTACCCTAGGCTTATTCAAAACTGTAGCTGTGACTTTTTGTTGAAAAGCCTTTACAGAATTGTTGTGTAAGTTGCTGTATTTTCAAACATTTCTAGAGAGATGACACTTCTGGGACTATAAAGTGTTTCAGGTGCAATGGCAGACCCCATCCGCTGGGCCCGATACCGCTGGCAGCGACTGACATCAGCAGAGGGCAGAGTATGCAGCAGCAACAGTTCAAGCAGCAAGTACTATCAATCATCAAAAACTACTGGCAAACATAGGGTAGTGATACCCTGTTTGGGACATTTTAAAGAAGAGTATGAAAAAGTATCAAAACTGTACATGAACAACAAAATACAGACCACTAGGTATACATTATTGAATTTTTTACCACGGAATTTATTTGAACAATTTCACAGGTAAGGAACTCCTTTTTGATTGTGATAATTCTTCTGAAGCTGAATCCTTCTATTTAAATATTTTTGTGTTACTATATATTAAAAAATTATTCCTCCTGCTGACCTATCACTTCTGAAAAGATGCATGTTATGTGGCTGAAGTTTCTAGAGTAACATCCTTGTTGAGCTAATCCTTTTCTCCTTAGCTTGTGTGCTTTCCACTTATTCTGTTCTTTGGACTATTGAACTATTCCTTGCTCTTGGAGCACTGCCACACACCAATAAGCAGTAGGATTTTCAGCTTATTTCCTGAAAATGTCTTTTCCCCCCTTTCCTCATGTCTTTCTCTCTCACCAATTTTTTTCGTTTTCCTTCTGCTTGGAGAGCTGCTGACCTGCCAAGCTACTCAGGGAGGTTACAGGATGTCTTTCTTTTAAAGCATGTAAAGCATCTTCCCTAAGAGGTGATAAAATTAAGTTTAAAAGACCTAGTGAATTTGAGACTGCAAATTCACTAGTGTCTCAGTCTGGAAAACATGTGCCTGGAGGACATTTTTGAAAATACCGGAGAAATCTTGGTTTCTGCATTACCTGATAATTTACGTTAAGCAACTGTGTTGCTAAGTAATCTATTGACTGGAAAGTGAAAACAGAGTTCTGGATAGTTATTCCTTAAATTGCAGGTGAAGAAAAGATAAATCGCTGATAACTTAAATATCTGTATGGCATGGAGTGGGGAAATAAGGATCATTGTCTGCTAGCACAGCTTAATCCTGTGTTTTCTCTTTGTTTCAGAGTTGCCAATTTGTATTTCCTGTTTCTGGTTGTCCTAAATTGGGTTCCTCTGGTTGAAGCTTTCCAAAAAGAAATTACAATGCTACCTCTGATAGGGGTTCTGACAATTATTGCAGTCAAAGATGGTCTGGAAGACTACTCAAGGTACAAAATGGATAAACAGATAAACAACTTAGTAACCAAAGTATATAGCAGGTAAGAGACAACAGTCTTTTTGTTTTATTGTTATTATTTGATTATGACTATAATGTGAAAAAGTTGCTGATAACTTGATTACTGTCTGGATACTTGCAAAAGCATGAAATAATGTAATTTGGAAAAGGTCTCTGGAAGTCTTTTAATCCTAACCACCTGCTATTTAAATTAGTTCACTCAGGGACTAGTTGAGACTCAATCACCAGGTGTTAAATGGTTGTCAAATTTGTGTAAAATCTGCAGAAAAAAGATTGCTTTGAGGCAAATAGGTTCATATTTGTGTTTGTACTTTATTAACCAAGGTACTTTGACTAGTTAAGCATTTTTGTACGTAGCATTTGTTTTGAAAGGTGTATTTTTAATTCCTTTAAAATGGCTTCATGGAAATTGGAAGGCTGCTAGTTTATCACTCATGAATGACTTCGTGTTGTACTCATAGTGTGATCCCATTTCCCCAAACAGAGCAAGATAGTTTTTTACTTGAGTGCATCACTCAGTTTGGTACGAGTGTTAGCGTCTGTGTTCCACTGTGCAGGACTGCAGTGTTACACACTGTGGGTGCTAGTCCGGCAGGAAGTCTGCTAGTGGCAAGCCTGCTAGGCAGCTATTACCATGGATAATAAAAAGACAGGAATGCAAACTGATCATATTCTAAATTAACCATCAAAAAACTTCTCTAAGTATATATCAGTGCTGCCCACATAATTATTTTTCTTTTACACCTATTATAAAAGGATATTCCAAGATGTAAAATACAAAGATAAAGGAAGTATAGTGAATGTTTTTTTTTTCTCTTACATCCTCTGTTTCCATGTGGGAAAACAAGTATTTTGGAAAATGTCATTTTTGATGTGTTGTAGTAGCCATGATAAATAGCACCTGTAGGTTTTTCTCAGTTTCAGCTTATGCACTCGTAAAAAATTATTGTTCTTCTGTGTATTGCAGGAAAGAGAAGAAATACATAGATGAGTGCTGGAAAAATGTCAATGTTGGGGACTTTGTCCGTCTTTCACGTAATGAAGTCGTTCCTGCTGACATGGTGCTGTTATATTCTACTGACCCAGATGGGATCTGTTACATTGAAACTGCAGGCCTTGATGGAGAAACCAATCTAAAGCAGAGGCAGGTGGTGAGAGGATATTCAGAGCAGGTGAGAGTTTTGCCTTTTTAGTGGTGTAAGAAAGCTGACATGTCAGGTGGTGAACTAAAAAGAACCCAAACAACTCAGCCCTCTAGACTGCCTGCTTCATGGTAGCTCAGCAATCCCCATCTGAAAATCAAGGTACTAGGTAACACAGTTCTAATTTGTTGCCTGACTGGTTTTGGACCAAATCTTTGCATGTTCATATAACCCAGAGAAAGACAGATTTATTTCAAGTAATGAAAAGCAGTGAAATTAACAGTTCAGGTAAACCCCAAGTAGTTACTCATAACATAAGTGCATAACATGTCATGGCTGAGAAAATGGACTGTTTTTAGAAGGGACTTCTGTGCTATATAAAGACATAGGGAGAGCAGTAGATATCATCTTTTCACTGTTACTGCACATTGCAAACACTTTGTTACTCCCATACAAAACTTTATATTATTATACCTAGTAGCTAGAATGCTGGAAGCTGGCACAAAAAAGACAATGTTAAAAGATTAAAGAATCCTGACATTCCTGTAGTCTTCAGTTCTGCTGCTGAAACACGATGCTTAAAACAACAGCAGGGAGCTTCAGTGTTGTCCATAACAACAGACTGTTTAGTCTTTTGGAGATACAATTACGTGAACTGCCTCTGAATTTACACCAGTGGTGAGGAAGTGAGTAGAAGTTATCTCTAAGTGCCATTACTTAGTGGGTACGGTAATACCAAAGTCATGATGTGCTACCCATTAGAAAAAACTGTTTCTTATCCCCTAATAGTCACATGCTTACTTTTATTTTTACTTCTGTTTTTATTTTTATTTCTTGATTTAATCTTAAAGCAGCATGGCAGGAAGGGCTGTTTGATCCATTTGTAAATACATATTACACAAAGCAAAATTCCAGTGGTTCTTCAGACTTACAGTATGGGTCAGGTCTCAAACCAGCTTCTGCTATCAAGGTCTGATTTGCATCCCACTCAAGAAGGAGACTGATTTTTTTATTTTCTGAAAACTTGTACTAAAATTCTAGGGAGAGTCATACTGTCCAATAAAAGTGTCAATTCCTTCACCATTCAAGACTGTTCATTTTTGTTATCAAATGGGAAAAAAAAAATTTTGCAGTTACTGTAGAGTCTTCTTGTCAGGATTGCTTGGTTACTGAATCTACAGCCATGGTCAGTTTCTGAGACCTCCAGTGCACCTCCAGCTGAGCTCTAGCCTGTGAATTTGTCCTTATAAACTCAGGCTGAGTAAAACTGACAGTGCCATATAAGGAGTTGACTGCCTGACCTCTCCCACTTCTTAACCTCAGACGAAAAGAAATAAAAACCACCAAATTAAAGAACATAGTAAGATAAGAACTACAGAGTCTTAATCTATTTCCAGAGTTGTTACGTCCTGCTTCTTTGTGACTGAGCAAGTAGAAACACAATGAAAAAGTTTATCAATGGGGCACCTGTTCATGCATGTGGGATTCCTTTAAAAGAAGGCAAGGCAGAATGAAAGCAAGAGGCAGGAGCTGAAACTCTCATAGTGATTTTTTTATTATTTTTTTCAATGCTTAAATGACAACAGGAAAGAAATTGGGAAATTAACTCGAGGCTTCTTAAATAGCAGTGGGTGATGAAACATAGAACACAGTGTCTCCAACCATTTTGGCATTTAAAGAGAAATAAACAAAATAGATGAAGACCGACTTACTGAGGATGATGAACTATTTTGTGAACAAACTGACATTGCTCTGCTGCTAGATACTTGTTGCTTCCTCTTAGGAAGGGTTTAGTCTCCTTTTCCTTTTACCCCTCATGTAGTTGGCTGAACCACGCACAGGTTCACGGAGGTCAAGAAGCTAATATGCCATTAGCACTAAAACACAGTGAACAGTGAATAAATCCTATTAGACTATGAGAGATAGCAGTGAACTGCACCAGCCTGCATGGTTAGTGATTGAATCCAGTCCTGGCTGCAGCATTCTCAAAGCTAGTGGAAAGTGCTGTTCTTTTCTTCTGGGAAGCCTAAGCCAAGCTGATCAAAGGTATTCCTAGCTCTCCTCTTCCACCTTAGCCATACACCTACTCCATTCCCAGGCTGTGTTATCTAATGGTGTATGTGTCAGGCACAAAGCACAGACAAAGCAAGTGGGCTTGGCCTTGGTAATCTGCATCTCCCCATTTTGATGAGTGTCTGATGCAGGGCCTCTCACTCTCAGCTCCCTTACTCAGTTTCCATCTTGTCTCCCTTTTTTAGGGACCTTTACACAAAATCCAAGTAATTCTAATTCTGCCAAAATTTATATCTTCTCTTCTGTGCCAGTAAACATAGGAAAACGTCTCAAGAAATAACATACAAAGGCTTCTACTCTCAGTATTTGCTTTGCTAAAATTACAATTATAATGAAAAATGATAGAAAATAAACTTATAGTTCAGGAAGATCTGAATGTCCATATCAAGATACTTGCTTTTGGACATAGATTTTGTAATCTCTGTTTTATGCTGGCAGAGTGTAGACAGCTGTGTCCACTATAGATAACACATAGAGTTTCAGAGCTTGCTGTTTCAAGGTATATTACAAGAAGCTCCATCAGCAATATATATTTAGGTGTTTCCAGACAGTGGAAGAAAAGAATTGACTGCTTTGGCTATCTCACTTTGAGATTAGTTCTTATTTGGGTAATCATTGTACAGTGCAAAATTCTTGAAAAGCATCGATCAAGTATTCTGTCTAACATTTTACAGAAATGTTTTAACTCCTGTGCAAATCAACATGGTTGGTGGAGAGACAGGTCTTTCACAGTTAACTAAATTTGCAAACAGACTGAATGTATCTGTATGTTGAAGGCTGTGTTCATACTGACTTTGGGTTAATACAGTGCAACACATCAATACAGCAAAACATAGCAAAAAATAAAGTACTTGTTAACAATATGATGTCTTCTGACTTTCAAATTCTACTTACAGGATTGTGTTTTAAGCTCTCAGTTGCTATTCTGCCAGTGTGAAGTAATCCAGTTGATGGAGTACAGCCTTCTCAGAGACCTGCAATTATGTTGAAGATACATTCAGTAACACCTGTGAATTAGAGAATTATGCTTGGGAGTTTGATACCTTAAATTGGTCATTGTGTTTTTATTTGTTTTTGTTTGGGGTTTTTTTGCTTTGGTTTGGGTTTTTTGTTTTGTTTTGGTTGTTTTTTATTTTCTTTTTTTGAAGAGTAGAACAAATGACTTTCCAGAGTTAGTGGCAGATACTCAGCTTGGAAACAACTCAGTTATACCAGAGGCAAGCCTGTGTTATACTAGAGACTAGAAGCATTCTCAAATGCCATTAATTTCATTAAATCACAATAGCAGGTAATTCCAAAGATTTTGTGAAAACCCTTTTGGCTTTTCTCTTACTTCTTGTCATGTTTCATTCTTATTAATACAGGAGATTTGTTTCACTTGAAGAGCTCGTCTGCTCTTTGTTTGCATCATGTACATGGTCTTCCAAATAAACAGCCCTTTCTTTGGTACTTGGAAGTCTCAAACATCAATGCTAAGTTCTACCTGCTTTCTTTGTGTTAGCACACATCATGGTTATGGTATTGGAAAAAAAAGTCTGTTGCAAGAAATTCTGCTTGCAGAAAAGACAGTGTCTCTTTTATTTTTGTTTTTATATATAATGAAAAAAAATCTGTGGGAAATCTCTTCCTTTCAGATGTTCTTATTGCTTTTGTGGTTTTTTCTTCCTCCTCATCCTTCCACCCATTTTTTTCCTCTCCAGTGTTCTCTAAATATCAGCAATTCAAGTGATCCTTGACCATGTTTAGTACTTACTAGGAGGTCCTATGATGTTTAAGTCTGATTTATACTGGGTAGGAGACCATCAACAACACCAGCAACCTACAGTTTAGAGGGTAATTTATTAGATAGCAGTATCTGAGCCTCTGAATTTATGATGCTTTTAAGTTCTGTCACATTTTGTCTGAGTTCTCTGAGTTTTTTTTCTTTCCCGTGGCTTTAGGTCTCTGAAATTGATCCAGAAGAATTTTCCAGTAGAATAGAGTGTGAAAGTCCTAACAATGACCTCAGACGTTTCCAAGGCTTTGTGTAAGTAGGCTTGGTGGCTCTTTAAACTATTGTATTTAAACTTTGGCATTCTTACTAATTTTTGGAGATCTTGTAATGTTTGCTTTAAGAAATATCAGTATGGATAGAGGTCAGTTTGTACCACTGCATTTCTGAGCACAACAGACAGACCTCCAGAAGGGTTTTCTGCAGCAGATGGGGCACTGATGCTTTTTGTTTTGTGTTAAATATTTTCAACATTTTAGTTCACGCTCTTCTACATATGTGTATTTCATACTCAAAATAACTGTTCTAAATCTGCTCTTCACAACATAGAGTATTTACAGTATTTGGTCTGGGCTGTGGCCTGACTGGGCAATCTGCATTGCTTAGAATTGGAAATTGGAAGGAGTGGCTTCCTTTCCTACTCTGATTTGTTTTGTGTAACCTTCAGACAGTTGATCAAACTCCTTTTGACTCCAGTGTGCCCATTGTTTCTTTTCTTCAGGCTGGGTTTATGTTATGGCTTTCCTTCATGGCTAGAGTTGGAAGGGACCTTTAGGGACTAGATGATCATAAAGGTCCCTTCCAACCCCAGCCATTCTATGATTCTGTGATTTTTTTTACAGGTTTATGATTTTCTATAGATAATAGGGAAACAAAATATTGTTTTATGGGGTGTCTTGTTTTCAGGTTTTGAGAGTTAGAATGTCTGTATTCTTCCCTTTGCACAGTAACATATTAGATATTTGAGAATAAAAATAAATATATACAAATCTTAGTCTCTGAGGAAGCACCTTGAAAAAGAGTGGGCCTAGCTGCACTGAAAATATACTACAGGATGGTGCTCACAGTATATTTAGGATGAGATTTTATATTTTTTTCAAATATTTTCTAATGCTGATAATCCAAACAGGATAAGGTTTCAGATTTCCAGTATTTGTCTTGGATCTCTTTTCAGTAGTGTTGCCTACTTCTCATATGCCAGATGGCAAATGCTAGGCTTTTAAATGCAAAAAAATTGTAATGGAGTGTCTGCATGCTTGGATTTTTCAAGGGTGATCTGCTTTCATGTTACTCCATTCATTTGAAAAATTTTATCAGAGATGTCAGAGTGGCAGTCAGTGACTTGCAGCTTCTTTGTGAAATCTCTTCCTAATGGTTTTGCAAAGCCTGATTGGTAATTGCTGGAGTCCTACAGCTGACATGAGGTGCTTTTTTTTTGCAGTGAACATTCCAACATGGATCGAGTGGGTCTCAGCAAGGAAAACTTATTGCTCCGAGGATGCACAGTAAGAAACACAGAAGCTGTGGTAGGCATAGTGGTGTATGCAGGTTAGTGAACCACCCTGGCTTTCACAGACTGCCTTGCAAACAAGATAGTTGCGTGCCCTAAGAAACAGTATTGTACCAAGGGGAATTGGGAGAGTAAAAGCTTCAATCCAGCAGAAGGCAGCTATAGCTAGAAATGTTAAGAATGCATGTCTGGGTTAAGTTTGTTTCTGTTTTAACAGTAAAAAAACTGATACCCTTGATTATTCCTGGAAGGGCAGATCTGTTGGGTGTGAACAGGTCCTCGTCCTCAACTTGTTAGTTGCAGTGATAAACTGAGATTTTGAAATGGACATGGAAATCCATGACTTGCTTAGGACTTTTTTCTTAACCAAAACTGAAGCTAGTGCTATTCTTCTGTTTCTGTTCTACAATTTGTAGAAAGGTCAGAGGTTTTTACACTAATCAATATGATGTATCCAGCCAGATAGTTGTAACACAGGTGTAGGACTTTGTAGAAAATGTTAGAAATAATATGGAAGGGTCAAGAATTATGTTGTTTCTATGGGAAAGAATATTAGTGACAGTTAATGTAGGCTAATAAAAGTTAACGTATACATAGACAGATTTTGATTTAACTTGTTCAGGTTTTTTTAGGATGGAATTCATATGTTGTAGGAGAATCTAATATGCTTATGTTTATAATGGCTGTTCAAATATTAGTTAATAGAAGTATTCTTTTTCCCAAGGCTTTAGAAATTTAAAGCACTTGCAGCTGTGATACCTGTTATTAGAGAATTTCAACCTCCTTTTTGGTTGCAGGTCATGATACCAAAGCTATGCTGAATAACAGTGGCCCTCATTACAAACGCAGTAAATTGGAAAGAAAAGTGAACACTGATATTCTTTGGAGTGTTCTGGTTTTACTTTTGATGTGTTTAACTGGTGCAATAGGTAAGTGACAATCACTCAGATTCCTGCTAATTTCCTCTCTTGGCCTACAGTGGTTAGTGTTTTATTTTGGGGTTGATTGATTTTGTCAGTCTTCATCCACATGTAATTCCTCAAAAGCTGGGAATGCTGTGAGGTTTATGTTGTCCAGTTTGATCTGGAGTGTGGTTAAAAAGTGTGTTCTTGATGTGAGTTTTTGGGTCTGGAGCCTGTTTCTTAGTTTGATTTATCCTTTTTTTCTCACTAACTGTTCTGCAAATCTCCTACTTTGTCTTGGGATTTTTCAGGTAACATGAGATGCATGTACACATTGAGGTGAGAGACCTAGTATGACTAGAGCTGTACTGACTTGATATTTTAGGGGTTGATTAAATTATTAGCTTGAGTAAATCTAAACAGACTAACATTTCTGACAGATCATAAAGGTGTCTAAAATATGTTAAAAATACATTCAATAAAACTTCTTCAGGTTACACTTAAAAATGATGATGTGCTCATTGATAGACTAAAACCTGGACAAGCAAGGATAACAGAATTAATTGCCAGAGGGGTTTTTTTGAAGGGAAAAAACCGTTTATCAAGTGTAGTTAATATTTCTTGATTTCTGAGATATGCTGTATAGATGCTGCTAATAGAATGCATGTAAGGTGTTTGTTTATGTATGTATTGATACTTGGGACTGTTGTTGGGAAAAGAACTCAAGAGATGAAATTGTAGTTTAAAAGCTGAGAAAGAATTGCAGAGTGTAACAACTAACACAGTAACCTTAAGCAGTGATACACTTCACATAAAAGTGATTTACTTTATCTTGTTCTTGTTTTCAAGGTCATGGAATTTGGTTAAGTAGGTATTCAGAAATTCCGTTTTTTAACATCCCCAGTCCAGATGGGAAATCGAGTCCTCCAGCATTAGCAGGCTTCTATATATTCTGGACTATGATAATTTTATTACAGGTAACTGGTCTGCTTTGAACTTGGGTCATATTCTGATTTCATTTGTACCCTTGAAGTAACTCTTTCGCTTCAGCAGAGCTACTTCATGTTTGTAACTGGCCAAAGACTGGTTTTATTTAATCTCTGTGTTTTATTTCGGTAGGTCTTGATCCCTGTTTCTCTCTATGTTTCAATTGAAATTGTCAAACTGGGACAAATTTATTTGATACAGAATGACATTGATTTTTACCATGAGAAAACAGACTCAACTATTCAGTGTCGAGCACTAAATATTGCTGAAGACCTTGGCCAGATTCAGTATATTTTCTCTGACAAGACTGGAACTCTCACTGAAAATAAGATGGTTTTTCGGAGATGCAGCATTGCAGGACAGGAATATTGCCATGACGACAATGGTAAGACGCTAAGCCTTTGTTCACCTGGATAATTTTTTCAACATATTTGATACTATGAACTAAATATTGTTTACTCATTATGGAAGAAGCCATGCCTGCTCTGTTTTGTTTCTCTTATTCAGAACCCAGAACACTGGAAAATTGTTTATTTATTCTTTCCTCTCTCTTTTTTTTTTTTTCCAACTAGAGTGCCAATGCTTACCTAGCATTTTAAGGTTTAAACATCCTGTTGACCTAGCAGTCCTAGTAGTGTACCACCTTTATGTAGTATATGCTAAGACTCAACTTCAACATAATTCTGCTCTTGAGGATATAGTAACCCAAATTAAATACATGCTGTGGGGGGTTGGGGTGTTGTCCCTTTCGTTCTCTTTACCTATAGAAGTTTGTCCCATTTGTTGCGGGGGAACCTGATGGCCAATACTTAAGTGTATTTGCAAGACAAAGACTTGCCGGGCCCAGGAAGGGGGAAGGGGGAGGCAAAGAAAAGTCATTGCCGAGCTGGTTTTTCAACCGGAGAGGACACACTCAGAGCTGTGGTTGCTTGGAAAAGAAAAAGGAGTTCACCATGACCCGGGAGCTTCCTTTTTTCCTGCTGCTGCTGCTTCTGCTCACCCCACTGGGATGCCGCTGAGACTGCAGGAAGAACGGTGACCCATCTAATCCATCCCTGCACCAGAACTCCTGCGTTCCATGTTGGAGTTCTTCCTCTCTCCTCAGAGGGGCCCATAGGAGCCATCTACGACTACAGA
>VXBU01014686.1:34732-61097 GCA_013400315.1 Bombycilla garrulus
TGAACTACTTCATCTTTAAGATCCCTGGTGCCAGTAAAAAAATAATACAACTTATTATACTACTAATTAAACTGGCATTTTTACTTCATTGGAATTGTGAAAGTAGTTCAATGTCTTCTTGAATTGTCCAATTATTTTAATCCAGAATTTATTATTTTCTATTTGTTTTAAAATTTTCCAGTAAATCTCTGCAGAAAGCAAATTTTGAACTCACCTATCTTTATAGTAATAAAATTCAAAGGATTTGATATCTTGAAACAGCTGGTTTTTTTTTTCACTTGGAAAAGAGAGTGGAGAAAGAATTTGCAGTGGAACATATATCACGGCTGATGGTTCAGCACTGGAACAGTTATGAATGCTTACAGTTAAACCAGACATATCCAAAATTTATTCATAGCTACTGAAAGTGGTTTTTCATATTTCCTGTTTAAAAGTGACTGCAGACAGATACAACACAGTGCACTAGTGAATTACAATAATCATATCCTTAGAATTGTCTTCATAACCATTGAAACAGATGAAGCAAATGCAATAGAGGAGGATGGAATTGTGTGGTGAACACTGAGTTTATACAACTTAAAAAATTAGGATGCTATAAAAGTTCTTTCTTGGCCTATGAAATAATTTGTGTTTTGTAAGTCACCTTTCTCCTAATAAAATTCAGTTATGCAAAATTTGCACAAGATGTTTTACATTAATGGTATCATTTCATCTCTGTGATACAGAAATATTAAGGTGTACAATAAATTATCTTCTCGGTAGAAGAACGTTCAGTTATGATGTGCTGGTCCCTGTAGAAGTTGGTATCGGGAGATAGAAAACTGCGAATCAAAAGGTAGCTATCAATTT
The DNA here is from genome assembly GCA_013400315.1 of Bombycilla garrulus. Taxonomy (NCBI): domain Eukaryota; kingdom Metazoa; phylum Chordata; class Aves; order Passeriformes; family Bombycillidae; genus Bombycilla; species Bombycilla garrulus. Next base: position 35,582 of record VXBU01014686.1, read on the forward strand.
TGTTGCTGTTCCTTGATTCTCAGCAAAATGCTTAAAGCCCTCTGAAATCACATGCTGTTCCTCTGTTAAACAGCAGTGTACAGAACACTTGTTTTTAAAATTCAATTCCAAACTGTGTCTTATACACCTCTAAACAATGGTCTTTCCTACGGGACCACTGGGCATTGCTGAAAAATAGAGCACATAAACAGTGAGGGCAGGAGAAGAAATTAGACAGGGACTAGTTAGTCCATGCAGCTCATTACAAGAGCCCTGAGCTTCACTCTGTTTGTGGAAAAAGCATTTGGCTTACACACCCACATAAAAATTGTGAGGACAAAAACAAAGTGTTAGACCTCCACTTGTTTCCCTGTCCCAGTATTACTATCAGTAGTAACTTAGTCATACACCGAGGGTGATTGCTCACACTTCAATTTTTTCACATGGGAAAGCTTTGGGAAATGTTTGTTTCCAAAAACTGTTTCTGAAAGCAGTGAGGACTCCTGCCCCTCCTTGATAAAGTACTGAATAAAACAGTTGTCATGACTTGTGAAGAGGTTTGTGTGAAATGGAAGTGTGATGCAAGACAAGAGAGGGTAAATTGAAGAAGGAGAGCTTAAAACTGAAGGAAAACTAGTATTAAAAGAAGCTAATACCTGCTTTGCACTCATTTCTGCACTGCATTGTCACTAAGTATTGATGTTGCTGTTAATAGCAGCAGCATAGTGCAGATGATAATAGTGTAGAGGCGTGGTTTTGTTTTTTTTCTCTGATAAGTCATACTAAGAATATGGGATAGCAAATTTGGTTTATCAGAACAGAAGGTAGCTCCTATGTACTTGCCACAAAATTTCTGGATGAAATGATATCTTGCCCACACTAACTACCCTCAGTCTTCAAGTCCTCAACAGAACTTCATACATGGGTGTTTGGGAATGTCATCAACCTTGCCTACATGGTGAAGAGCTGTTTTTTCACAGATGCATCTGTTTCAAGTCCATAGCTTTAAAATCATATTTTTTCGGACCCTGGTTTTCAATTTTTCTCTTTTCTCCTATGTTCAATTTTACCATAAACCTTCTTTGCCCTAGAAGTTAAAGAGCACAGTTGTCTGTCTCAAAAACTGATAAGGGTGCAGACGGAAGGTAAGCCATAAGATAAGCCACCACAGCAGGGAGCTTGAGATAACCACAAAAGTGGAGTTTGAGCTGGGATGGCACTGATTCCGGGCCTGGGGAAGGCCTGGAGATCTTGTTAGTACATTCTATTTTGACAGATTCTGACAAAAAAACCCACTCTGGAAAACTGTGCAAAAGGAAGAAACTGTTCATATGTGTATCACTAGTCAGACAAAGGTCATTCCAAGTTTTGAGACAGATAGCATGTCACTGTCAAAGGTCCCGAAAACATTCCCAGGCTTATTTCTGGGGCCTTCCCCCAGAGGACTGCACAAGATCCATAGTGTTGTATCAGATAGTCAAAATCAACCCCCAGGGGAGGTTGCAGGGTGTTCCCACGTGAACCCAAACATGTATTAACCCACTGAACTTTTTGTCTCATGGGCTTACCCCACCCCTGACGGATCAAGCTTGTGACCATCACATTGAACAGCTGTCAAAATAGCAACAATCAAATCTTATTTTCTGATACATGGGAGGTGATATCTTTCCACTATCTACTCAGGTCCTTTGCTTCTCCTTCTTACTTTTTCTCATATATATATGTCCTTATATATATATTTTCTTTATACTTTATATTGCTATATTTTTATAGATAACAATCAACATGGCTATATAACCCCTTTCCGTTGCAAATTTTAGTAAAAGAGACCTGCCATATATATCTAGATATTTGTTTCTATATCTATTTATAAGTNTAAATGTAGAAACACCAGTCATTCAGTGTTTCACTCTAACCCACCCCAAGGGATTCATTGACGAGAACCTCAGCTACTCCACCTTAGGGGTGAGTTGTAGCACTCTTTCTCCTTTTAATTTAAGTCAGTCTATCTTTTATTCACCAGTGAGACTTTGGATTCTTTATATTTATTTTTTTTAATTTGCTTTCCTAATAATTTCTTTAATCGTGTTTAAAATATTTAATATGAATATATTTGCAGTCTCTTGTTATTTGCTTGCTGCTCTCTACCTCTCTCTGATTCTTATCCCTGCACACTTTTTTTTTTTAATAAGTTTGAATTTTATGCTATATTTTCTCCACAGATTTTGTTTGAAGCAGCACTGATTCACACTGTAAAATACTACATTTCAGCTCTGAGCCATCAATTATCACTCTTCAATAATTGGCATTTCTCATTCCCTGTGCTTTTTCACCTTTCTTGAAATTTCCAATATTCACGCATCATTTCTTTTGCTGTCTAGTGAGAACCCATTTTCTCTTAGAATTTAGTACTTTTTTCTTTAATAATCCTAATAACATTTTTCTCTTCACCTTTTTTCTTCATTTTGACTTTCTTCAGACAAAAGAGAAAACAACAACCACCAAACAAAGGAAGTTCCACCTGATTTATTTGTTATAGCATCATTTGCTTTGGGATGGAAAAAGTCTCCGGACTTTATCCTGCATAAACTTTCCTCCAGGCGTTGTTTTGAAAACAGCTTATATAATATGGTCTTCACCAAGTTTCTCAAGTAGTTCCCTGTTAAAATTGGCATGTGGATTTGTTGTAAAAGGGAAAAGTAGTATTTCACACAGTTCTTGCTCTTGTCTGGCCAGATCCTGTTACTTGTCTCAGCTGTTAACAAATAGTCAGGTGAATGCTGACCATGAGCCTGACAGCATCACAGAGGTCCTGGGGTTATTTTCTGAAGAAACAACTTATTCTTTCCAAACAGTGGTAATAAGTCAGATAAACATTACCCGTGTAGGTAAAGGATTTGCTTAAAAAAAGCAGGTTTGCTTATTAGAAAGTCAAGAGCTAATGACAAAGAGTCTTTCTCACTGGTTAGTGATCTTGAGCCCTCCTGGATCCACACAGTAGTTGCAAAGCGTTTGTAGTAACACTGCTGCCTGCGGCAGTTAGATCTTAACATATTTAAGAAAACTGTGACAATAAATATTTCTTCTACAGTTCCTAAGTGAAGAAGCAGACTAAAATTTTGTTCAGAGTGAAAGAAATATTCCAAGCCAGTCCTGGATTTATAAATAAGTTGGTCATGTAAAGGTTGCTTTTGAGAGATGGACAGCTATAATTGGAACACTTCACTCTTGCTACTTCGAATATAGTAACCATGAATTTTCTTCCGTTGTGATAACTGTGCTGTCAGCATTAATTGCTGAGATAACCTTAGGCCATTTTTTTACTACAAATGTCAAAAGTTGAAAGTGGATTCAGTGATGCTCAAAACAGTGAATAGGTGAGGAGAACAACATCTAGGCGTGGAACTTTGGCTTCCTCTAAATGCAATGAAGGCACTAAATTAAGGGAAATTACTCAGGATCTTCAGAACACTGAGAAAGAACTTCAGATCATTCACCACTTTTTCACATTATTAACAGCTTCCAGGCAGTGTTGCAGAAGATTTCTTTGGTATTGATTGGCTATTAATTATTTAGGATACTATTTCTACTATAGTAACTGTTTGCCTTATAATGCACTCTTTACCCTCTGTAAAATGGATACGCATTTGCCATGTAATCAAAAAATTATTTATGCTCACAGTCTGCAAAAAAAACCAACTTTGGTAGTAGTTTGGAGCTTCCTCCTCCCCACCCAGCCACCTCTCTCCCCCCAAAAAAATCATAATTTTTCTACAATAAGAGTCTGAATATTATAGACTTTTGCAAATCCAAGTGTAATTTAATATGGTTTTGTTCTACTTAATTTAGTTTAACTGTTATTCTGACATAGCAGAACAAGAGCTATAATGATGAAAGGGATTTAAATGTTCTGGGTAAAGAAAGAGGCTTGGCTATAAAAGCTTTTCATTTTGGATGAGAAAGACAGTTTTCAAGTAAATATTCTGATATGCTCTTCTGATTTATGTAAGAGAGTGCAGCGCACACACACTATATCCACATTTGAAAACACTTGGTAGAGTTGCATGCTGTGCACCAGGCAATATTGGGATATTCAACAGATGAGATGAGGTGTTCTGAAATGAATCACATCAGCCCAAACTCATATGAAGTAGACAGCAGTTCATCAGCATCATCTGTTTCCCTGTACAGGCTTAACAACCTTGTGCCTCTCTATCATAAAATGTATCTAAGCCCCAAGCAGTTAAATTTCTGAATAGTTGAGGGAAAGAAGTGGTTAATCCATAGCTCAATCCCTGTTAAAATAATTCCAATGAAATTTATGGAGATACTTAGATGGGCAGGTTGGAAGTTCTTCATAAAACTGCTGTGCTGCAACTTCATGTGCAGAAATGTTCACTAACAACTTTCTGTTGCCTGGACAGTGCCTTGGGCTTGTAGCTCTGGTGGCAGAGGCCATGTTCCAAATTCCTCCTGGGCGGTCCTGACAGTTTCTGCAGAAGAATAAGTTTTTTTCCTCACTTCCAATTTTGATAAAATACAAAATAATTACACTGAATTTCAGAAATCAGGAAATCCAAAGATGTGGTAAACTTACTGGTTTTATTATGAGCCAGGATGTCTAGTTATCAAGAAAAGCAAAACTTTTCTTGGTGAGTAGGATGAAGTTGAGTAAAATAATAGCTGTTGTTTAAAATCTCTGAGGTGTTTGCTTTCAAGGCGATAAAAAATATGTTCTTGTTTTCTGGTTTTTGTTTTTTTTTTTCATTTGTTAGTGAAATAACAATCACTTAATAAAATATTTAATCAGTACAAGCCCTCACAAACAATAGGATCTCAGAAGTATGTTAACTCTAGTTCACAGGGGTAAAGAAATAATTTCAGACATATTCAAATTTGTGAGAATTTGTAAGGGGATAGAATGAAATTCTAGAAGACAAAAATGAAAGCCACAGAAACACAGAATTCCTTGGAACTTCCAATTAATTGCACTACAATTTCTTTCAGTGTTTCATCAAAAACTCATCTGGGTATATTTTCTGAGAACAATAATCTTTCTATAGGTAGGAATAAGTCTATGGGGAAAGAAAGAAAAGGTTATGAGGGTTTACTGTGGTTTTAGCAATGGAATTCTATAGATGGCAGGAGTTTTAACTAGCATTAGCCCACTTTCATGGTTAAGAAGTGGGTAGAGGAGTCAGAAGTGTGTTTTCCAGAGCATCTTCAAAAATAGTATTTATCAGTGTTTAGATTTTCATCAGATTCCAGATTCCAGATTCTCATCCTCTTTTTTTTCCCCCTGGGGAATTGCACTGGGAAAAAGAATCTTAAGAGATTATAAAGTCACTTGTCTTCTCTCTTCCTTCAAATTCTACACTCTCTTGAAAGTTCTAAAAAGCTCAGAACTGGAGATGGATGTGATGGAATACTGCTTCAACTTCCCCCAGAAAATAACCAGGCGAAGTGATAATTTCTCTATTTAAATATTCAGACTCTTGTTAGTCTTTTACCTGTTAAAGCCCTTCGAGATCCAAGAATGCAACTCTGATGTGAAAAGAATGGAGACATTTTTATTACTTTTTAAAATATTTATTTCATAGCAGCATTTTTTTAAAATTCCTCTCTATGCCTCTCTTGACCTGTAGGAGCAGCTGCTCTCTCTGACATCAGTTATTCTCTCTGATATGTCTAAAACACTATGCACCTCAACACAAATCCCTCGTTGTAGTGTCTTCATTATTGATGGTGAAGCTTATATTGCAGTCACTGACTATTTAATGCCAAGACATGATGAAACCATCCTTGAAGAAACAGACTCATGGGATGGTGTTATAGCTGTGATAAGAGAGGGCTCAGAATATACTGTAGAATAAGAATATGGATGTTTGCTAGGCGGATCATCTTGCAGTTGTGCTACTAACATCCTGAGGCAAGGAGAAAATAGTGGACTTGTTTGTAGAGACTGCAGGCTCTTTAGGTACACCCAAAATTATGCTTCAAAGTGTTCTTTCCAATTCAAAGTGTGTTTGCACTTAGCAAAATACTATCTAGAAGTATAGAGCTTTGTGAGTGTCTAAAGCAACATGGTCACATGAAAATCTGGTGCAGAATAAATTGATCTATTTCACTGATTACTGATTTGAAGACTAAAGATGAAAAGGAACAAGGACAAGGGAGAAGCAGAGGATGATGAGAGTAAATTATACGTGAGAACCTTAGCAAGAAAATGTACTGAAAAGAAATTCCATTGCGATAAATTCATGGAAGTGCTTTTCATATAAGGACTGGACTACTGATTTCAGGTTAATGCAGCTCACCCAAACTTAATGCACCAACCTAAGTGTCAAGCAGGAGTGGAAAATATATCAAGGGAAAAACTATCTCCTTTTTGCTCCTCCTTCCCCTTCACTTCCTCTCCCCTCTCCACCTGCCATTCCTCCACGTCAATGGATTTGTTTCTTGCTACAGTTATCCACAAAATCTTTATTAATTTACTCCTAGGTAGGCAAAAATTTAATAATGACTTACTAACTTAGAGAACTTTTCCAACAACATTCCTGGATGTCTTATTTGGTTCCCATCTAGCCAAAGAAATAGTTACATGAATAGGTCTATTAAATTTCCTCTGGTATACTATTCCAGTAGATGAAAACTTTTTAAATATTGCTTGAAGGGTGTTTTGGGGAAATATAAAAAAAATAGTGTTGTTTAGGGTATTCTAGGGCAAAAAGACTAATAGAATATTATTGCCTCAAAATAATAATCTATGCAGGTATAAAGAAAGCAAACAAACAGCTAAAAAGAATATTTTGCATTAAAAAATCTTCATCTAAATAAAGAATATCACTTAATAAACTGAATAATATTGAAAGTAAAATTTATGTATATTTATTTAGCAAATTTCAATTTTGGGGACAATTTTAGTAAAAAGCCTGCTAGATTATACAGTAGTCAGGAAAAATAATAATAAAAAAAAAAAAAATTAAACCAAAATGAAGCAGAGGTAGACTGCCTTATTAATTTTCCAAAACAGATTTTGATGTGAAATTTTAAAATATTTTTTCAAAAGCCAACAGTACTGGTAGAGTGTAGTTGTTGTGGCCCATTATTTTCTCTTCTGATATGTTTATGTGGTTTGTCCCTGTTTTCTCCATGAGTTTACTTAAATGGTTGTCCCCTATGTATATTCTCCCCCAAGAGCCTATCCATCACCTAATCTCCACCCCTTATCCCAGCACCTTCCCCATCCATTACCCTGACCCTGCCCTTTATTCCAGACCCTTCCTTGTCAATCCCCCTTGTCAGGATAAGGGGAGGAGACAAGGGGGGTCACATGGGCNGCCAAGGGGGTTGTCCAGGGTTAGGGGATTTCCAAGTGGGCGGACACCCCAATGGCCCATGTGACCCCTTGTCTCCTCCCCTCATCCTGACTGGTTCTTGTTCAAATATGTAATCCCCTTACTCCTCCCATGCTCCACCTTCGTTGTTTCCCCGTTGGTTGTGGTATTCTCCCCTCCCCTTGATTTGTGTTGGTATAAAACCCCATGCACAATGGTGGTTGGGGCTGTTGTGCTTTGATCTCTCCATTGGATGTAAATTTCCTTTGGGTTCTCAAGACCCTTGAGCCTCCCTTCACCGTCTTACTTCCTCCTTGACGCTGGTCTGCCTCCTCTAAAGAGCACTAGCTCGGAGCCTGAGCTCATCAGTTTCTACTGCCTGCGCAATATCTATGGCAGTAGTTCCCCACACTTGGCGCTGCCCTGCCTGGAGTGTGAGTGGAGGTCCTGGTTGCGCAGCATCATGTAGTTTGTCCGTTCAAAANTAGTTTGTCCGTTCAAAAAGCTAAAATATTTTACTGTTTCTTTCCTGTTCTTAGAACACAGTCTGTAAAGCTCACAAGGTCTGTGATTGTTTGTTTGAAATACGTACTTTGTATCAAACCAGTTAGATTTATCTTAACGTGAACCATTTATTCTTTCTATACATTTTCTTGTGGTGAACTTACTTGTATCAGAAGGGCAAGAGCTTGCAGAATAAACAAAAACTAATGTCTGCTATGATAATTCGATTGCAACAGAATATCCAGTTCCCATAGTTAAGATATGGGATCACATAAGATTACAGTAATAGCATCCTTACCTCAAATTTTACAGAAAACTCTTCATGTCATTCAGTGCTGCAAAAAAAAAAAAAAAAAAAAAAAAAAAAAAAAAAAAAAAAAAAAAAAAAAAAACAGAAAAACAAATAAACAGACAAAACCATTAAAACAAACAAAAAAATCAGCTATATCAATGAGACGTAAACGAGATATGACAGAACAGTGACCTTTTGAGAACAGTTTTCAAAGAAAAATACAAGGTTTATTGTTTTATTTGTGTAAAGGGGTGCAATATGTATTTTTAAATGGACTTTAAAAAGGACAAAGATACAGATTGAAATAGACATGACTTATTTTCAGTGCTGCTCCAGAATCCACATAGACAGGTATGTGTCTGTGTGTTTCAAATACAGCTGATTTAAAAAAAAAAAAAAATCAGCTTTTGAATACTTAGTCTATCAAACAAGAATTCTAGCCTTATTTAGCCCTAATACGAAAAGCTGTCACCAATTCTGGTTTAAGGTTTAGAAAGAAACTCTATTTAAATTCACTGCACTGCAGTCATGGTCACTCACCTGCCTAGTTTATTTTCTTTACTCCAGTATTTTGATGATAGTAGAGAAATGGAAGTATTTCCTATGCATTGTCTAAAAATAGATAGAAATAGGATTATTCTGCCAGTATTCTGTGCCAATCCAAATAAACCCTTTCTTTCTGGATTAATTTCTGTATAAGTAAAAAGGAATTGTGATGAATAGGATTGACAAGAAGAAAAGGGTTTCACAAAAAAGCTGTAGTGAGAGGATATGTATGGCTATGGCTAAATGTCATCATAAATGATGTGGACGAAAGCACAGATTCTGTACAAGGAGCCCTTTCTAACGCAAATGCTGTCATATTGTCTTCATACCTCAAAACCAAGAGGGGACAAAAAATCTAGTAGAAGAAGCCCTGTAAGAGGCACAACTATACCTCCTCAGTAGACACCAGGGACATCTCTGGTACATTTGTATAACCTTCATGTCTTACACAGTCATGCCATAACCTAGCTCAGTCTGGATATTCCTTGAAACAAAATTAAATCATGCATAGACCTCAGCCATAAAGAGAGAAAAAGAAAATGTTTAGACACTCTAGGGGGAAGGAAATGAATTTTGGCATGGTTAAACAGTGCTTGATTCTGAGGAGACCTTTCTAAGTCATCCCTAGAAGGTGTTTTGATTGTGTTATTGTGCTGGTTCATTAAAACTCAGACTCAGCTCCTCATCTAATTCACACACAAGCAGGAAGAGGTTTGCCTTCATAAAGTAGTACTGCTGTCACAAAGAAAACTTATGCAAAATAATTTCCATAAAATTATTTCAAATACAACCAATCCTTTGCACTGTAGGAGGACACCTGACTCCAACTCTGCTACTAACCTGTTATATAGAAAATGCCTGTCTGTTACTATATTATTATTTCTACTTGTGCTTAGACATGATGATGTTGGCAACTTTGGTGTTTTCTTTTTTGAGTGGGAGATTTATGCTGTCATGCTGCAATTCAGGAAGCAATCAAACAATAGAGAAAAAAAAGTTACCAGAAATTACCTATGTTTAAAAGTTAAGGGCAGAAACTGAAAAAATCTTGTTCTCTTCTTGTCCTGCAAGTGGATTATGAAAAAATAAAATAGGAGGAGGATACAATATTTTGTATGTATAGCTGTGTGGAAAAGGATTTTTTAAATCAAAAGGTTAAACATTTTTTGTTGGAAGTTAGCTAACATCTTATTTATTCATTCAGTAAGATGCATTTTGATTTTCTTCAAATACGCTGAGAAGCAGACATTTTACTGAAAAAAATAGATTTTTTGCTATAGAAAACAATTTAAAAATAATTAAAGGTGCTGGCTGGAAAGTGGTCTAGCAGAAAAGGATGTGGGAATGCTGGTTAACAGCTGTATAAACATGAACCAGCTCTGTGACCAGGTGTCCAAGAAGGCCAATGGCATTCTGGCCTGTATAAATAATAGTGTGACCAGCAGGACCAGGTCAGGGATTGTGCCCCTATACTCTGTACCGGTGAGGTCACAGCTCAAGTGCTGTGTCCCTTTCTGGGCCACTCACTAAAAGAAGGACGTTGAGGGGCTGGTGTGAATCCAGGGAAGGGCAGAGAAGTTGGTGAAATGTACAAAATAAGTCTGATTAGGAGTAGCTGTGGGACTTGGGAGTGATTAGCCTGAGGAACAGGAAGCTCTGGGGTTCCCTTCTTGCTCTCTACAGCTGCCTATAAGGAGGGTGTAGCCAGGTGAGGCTCAGACCCTTTGCCCAGGAAATCAGCAATGGGACAAGAGGAAATGGCCTCAAGCTTCACTGTAGGAGATTCAGATTGCACACCGGTAAGAATTTCTTCATGAAAGGGGTTGTTAAACACTGGAATGTGCTGTTCAGGGAGGTGGTGGTGTCACCTTCCCTAGAGGTGTTCAAGAAAGGACTGAACATGGCGTTGATGAGTGCTAATTGATGACGTGCTGATTGGATTAGATTATTTTGGAGGTATTTTCAAACCTAAATGATTCTGTGATATATGTAAATTTTAACATTTTATATCAATACTTCCCCTAGCCCATATTAGATGAATTCTTTATCTGTTTATTTTTCATTGACCCTTACTATTTTCTTTTCAGATATCTGACTCAGCCACTCTTCTAATATGATCAAAATCAACCTGCAGCTATCTTCATTACCCTTAAAGAGGTTAGACTGAAGGCCACAGAACTACCATGGTAGCAACTGTGATCACATCTTATGTTTGTTTAATCATATGGAGAAAATTTTCCTCACATTGATTTAATTGATAATCTCCAGGGAAGTTTGGGGCTTATAGCTTAAAGTGTTTCATTAAGTCTAAAACATGGCATGTGCAGTAAACAAGTCTACCTTTAGATGCCTATAATTTTGTTTGGTTTGGTTTTGGTTTGNCACATGTAGATCTCATATTTTAAGTACATTTAAAATACAATACAGTTTATTATGCAGGATAAATATAAAATAAAATTTATATAATTTTCTCTTTGCATTACACAAAATATTTTATTGTGCGACTGTAAGTGACAGAAACTGAGGTACTATAATCTCAGTGTACCCATAAGAAGGAAAACAGGAATATTAGTATGATGTTCTCCTCCAGGAACAACCCATTTGCTTTCTGAACATGTATTTATCAGGAGTGAGTTTGGTATGCGGTTTTGCCAGAACCCAGACCTTCAGTGAGCACAGGACTGCTGTGCCCCAGAGAACTGCACGAGCCAGGCCATGCGAATCAGGTTTTCCAGTCCCGGAGCTAATTGTGACCATGCCAAACTGAACTGAATCCAGAAGACACCACCCCATGCAGGCTCTGGCCCACAGCACCCATCAAGGGATACATCTCTGCCGATATCAAACCCATAATTTTCTCAAACACATACTACAGAGAAGCTGGCATAATATTTCATTCCTAGGATTGAACCATCAGGTTCATTTCTATTCTTCTCAAAAAGGTTTTACAGCACAGTTAATCCACTGTTGATAACTGGAGATGACAAACCCATAATTTGTGAGGATTAATATGAAGTTAATAAACAGGACTTGCATTTTTTTTAACTAACTATTTGTGTCATCTATAGCTCATTGTGATAAGGAATGTAAGGCTATCATAGAAGCAAAGTTATATTGTCCTTGTTTCTTCCAACATACCCCAAACAAGTACTGCAAAAGCAAAATGTATCCTGTGAGCTGCTGGAGATAAACTGATAATAGAAAATTGTTGCAATCAAATTCAACATATTTTACATCTGAAAGCAAGTAGTCTTAAGAAAAATTGTTGCTATTAAAAATAATTTGTTAGCATATTTTCCTGGGCTTATGCATGTTGAAAGCTTGCCTCATAACCAATTAACTTGGGACAATTAACACTAGAAAATGGACACCTTTTTGTAGTGAACAAAGCCAAAGTGCCTCAGCCCTCTAGATGTGAAGTGTAAGAGGTGTCATAACTAAAATACCTCTTAAGAAAATCCTGAAAATGGGAAAAGGGAATAATGACTCTCCTAGGTATTTGTTTATTTTTAAGTAACTTTAAAAAGTAGGTTTCTGCAGAGTTTCTTCAGAGGGTAAAATATAAAAATTTATATTTTTACTTCGTGTACTCATGCTACTTGATCAATATGGCAATTACCTCAACTGCACTGTCCAATTTTCTAGTGTCTCTTGCTCTGAGATACAGAATATCATGTGGTTCTGTAATAAATCCACAAAAGTCTTAAANAATGCAATTCTTCTTTCTCTTATTGTGTTCCTTTCACTACTAACCATTTTTGTCCAATATAGCAACTATTAAAAAAAGACACAAAATCTTCCACTAGATATTGTTTTTCTCCTGGGAATTTGGTTTCCGTAGAATGATACTCCTTATTATTTTACAATCTGTGAAAGACCAATTAAAATGTTAATATATATCAGACATAACATATATTTAAAATCCTGCACTTAATGAAGACCCTACCCTCGAGACTGGAGTCTGCTGCAAGTGTAACTGCAAATACACAAATGGCTATTTTGCTGCCCTATCTGATATATTCCATTTAGATTTTAATCCATATAATGTAGATTCCTGTCATGAAGGGTTTCTTAATAAGAAATAGAGGTTTTTGGAGTGACTTTTTATGCATAGAATATTTTACAGAGGATACAGAATCATTGTTTTCTGTTCTACTTAGAGGTCACAATTTTTCATTTTGAATTTCTCCAAACACTCATATTGCCTGTGTCCAACAGCATTTCCATAGCCACCGTTTTCTTTTTTTGCATAATTGCAAGTCATTGTATTGTCACAGGTAATGTACAATGGTGAGTTTAGTATATGAATTTGACTCAACCTCGTGACAAATGTAAGTTCCAATACTTTTAAGACATTCTGAAGCCATTTATGATATCTTGAAATATACAACAATGCGCTGTGCAAGAAGTAGACGTGTGGGCTGTCACAGTGCTGGATAGCTATATAAACTTTAAAGCATAGACAGCAGAAAGTTTACTGTTCTTAAATCTATTAGATACATAACTAAGCAGTATGAAATAATTTAAGGTTTGGCTGAGTTAGTGAAGCCTGCTCTTATCAATGTCCTTTAACGGAGTACGTAGATTAAGATAAGCAATACTTATTAATAGAAAATTTTTGTTTCTTCTATATTGTTGTTACCACAGCTGCTTAATTATGGCATGCTGCTGTTTAGTGCATCAGTCAAAGAAACACGCTTGCCATAAAAACTTACAAATAAGTTTAAAAAAGCAAACCGCATTTCAATGTGGAGATTAATATTCATATTTCTATATGCACCAATGGAGAAATGTATTTCTCTATGAAAAAAAAAAATCCCAAAATATAATTTTAAAGTGCTGTTTTATTGGTGTTTAGTGGAAGGAATCCATCACAATAGATGACACCTATTTTATGTGTCTTTTATACTTGGTTCGCCTACACAAGAATAAGCTTTTAAGGATTGGTAACCATAACAAAATACTCAAAAGGACCTCCCTGATTCCATAGTATGTTTTTTTGAAATAGTCAATAGGACCTATCTTTTAAATAATTCCCTGCTTTTCAAAACCTTTCAAAATCTTGGTGGTCCCACACTTATGGAGCAGTATATTAAAAAGACCAAGAAATCTTTTTCACCTCTAATTTTATATGCTTCTTTTTGTAAAATGGTGTTATACGGGAGAGAAATGAGGGATTGATTTTCATAAATGAGGAACTTATTCTAAAATTTAATCCACATCATGCATTGATATCGATAATGATAAATATTTGACTTCTGTTTTCTCTATTAAGGTGGATTTAGTCCATGTAATATGCTATTGATAGTTATGTGATTGACAAGTTCTCTCCAAGATTACCTCAATCATTTATTTCAGTATGTACACAGCAATCTGATGAGCTCCTGATCCTTTATTAACAAACCTGAAATGCAGAATATCAGGGCCAGATAACATTAAAGGCAGAACTTTACAGGAAAGTAGACTAATAAATAGTGAAAATTGGAGCTTGAGATTTTAAATGATTGCCAGGAAACTAAATTAAACAATACCATAATATTCAGAAATTTAAAAAAAATTACACCAAGATAATAAAAAAATTTGGAGTTAATGGAACACTATACGAGAAAGACGCTAATGATCCAAAAAAATGTCTCTGTCCTTTGGTGTAATTTCCAGGCTATCCTTCTATAATTTGGGTATTTGTTGGGAGAAATGGATGAAAGATTGGCAAAGACAATTATATATCATTGAAGTAACTTGGCAGTTGAGAATAACAAACATTTCTGAACAGTAAGAGAGTTATCCTGTAGCATGCACAGTTTAACAGTACCTGTATCTCCATTTGTATGTCTCTGCCAGGATGCTGCTTTGGAGATGCCCTGTTTAGTCAGGTAATGGAAATAAATTTACTTCTTCTGCTTTAGTCACAATCTTATGGTTGCTTTGGCTGCTTGCCTGTGTTGACTTGCACACTTGACAAACCTGGCTACCCTCTATGAGGAAACAACTGCCTCCATGGATGACAAGACAGCAGTGGGTGATATCTACCTTGGCTTCAAGCAAGGCTTTCAACACTGTCTGTCACTACACCCAACTCAGGAAGTGTGGACTGGATGAGTGGATAATGAGGTGGCTTGAGAACTGGTTGAATAGCAGATTCCAGAGGGTCACAATCAGTCCCTTCAGAGGGACCTTGACATGCTGGGGAAATGGGCAGAGAAAAACAATCTGAAATTTAACAGGGGCACATACAGGGTCCTGCACCTGGAGAGGAACAACCCCAGGTACCAGCTCAGGCTGGGGTGACCGGCTAGAGAGCAGCTCTGAGGATAAGGACCTCGGGGTCCTGGTGAACCACAAGCTGTCCTTGAGCCAGCAGCATGTCCTGAGGACCAAGCAGGCCAATGGGATCCTGGGTGCATTAGGAAAAGCATTGCCTTGGATGCCTTAGGAAGATGCATTAGGAAGACCACTGAAGTTTGAGGGGGGTGATTCTGCCCCTCTAGTCAGCCACAGAGAGGTAAATCTGGAGTGCTGCATCCAGTTCTGGGGTCCTCAGCACAAAAGACACATTTAGCTGCTGCATCAATCCAAGCAGAGGTTAATATAGGTTAGGGTACAAGAACACCTCACTTATGAGGAAGAGAGTGGCTGAGGGAGCTGGGACTGTTCAGCCTTGAGAAAAGATGACTGGGAGGGGACCTTGTCGTTGTCTCTAAGTATCTGAATGTAGAGGCCAAGAGGGTGAAGCCATGCTCTTCCCAGTGGTGCTGAGCAATACAATAAGCGGCAATGGGAAGAAAACAATGCACAGGAAGTTCCACCTGAACATGAGGAAGAATTTTACTGTGTGAATAACTGAGTACTAGAACAAATTGCCCAGAGAGGTTATAGAGTCTTCTTCACTGCTATTCAGAGATATTCAGGACTGCCTGGATGCAATCCTGTGCCATATGGTGTAGGATGACCCTGCTTGAGCAGGGAGGTTGGACCAGCTGACCCATTGTGGTCCCTTTCAAATATACCTATTCTATGAATCTGAGATTCCATGAGATTCAGTGGATGAAATTCAATTGCTGTTTTTACTTTTTTCCTTAGCATTTGGATGTCCTGAATTCTGAGGCTGCATTTCATTCTTGCAATGATATTGTTTTAAATTGTGGTATTGTGCAAAACTGCTGTTCTAACTCCTCCTGAATACAGCTGGAAGGGAAAACCCAATCAATAGCTTCCCAGCTCCCTCTAAATTACATAAAGCTTCTATCAGTGTCATAGGAAATGTTAAATGGGAAAGATAAACTTACACAAGTACTTAGAGGAACATGAGTTACTTAATGGTTAATGTCACTGACTGACACAAATTACTCATACTAAAATTGAAGATATGTCACATTAGTTCTTTTTGACACAAAGATTTGCTATTAATTAAAAAGTTACAAAGCTCAACGATTTTATGCTTGGGTTTGTGCTCAAAAGAGAAAATGGTTCCTGCACTAGAGGGTGACAATATCCAATTGTGATCCTTCTACAGTTAATTTACCAAGTTTAATTGCAGTAGAGCAGTAGTGGAGTTATTATGGTGCTACTGACACTGGCAGTTCAAGGCATGTTACAAATCAAGATGTCTGTTTTGACCCTGTTGTCTGATATATTTAATGGAACTTATGCTAGGAAGTCTCTCTTTTTAAATAGCTGTCCCTTACCCATGGAGGAAAGTTTTAATTTTTCCTTGAAACCTATGCTTGAATATAGTTTTCCCATATGAGTAAAATGAATCTTGTAAAATGATACCAAGACACTAGAATTTAACTTTTTAACTTTACTGATGCGTATTACTATAAGCAATTTATATAAGGCCCTAGTTCAGACAACCATGTAAAAATATTACCCAGCATTTTTGAAGCCTTAGAGCAGCAAATATCCCTATAAGCACTGTGGGTGATATAGGCTTTGTCAGGACTGTTCATGTGATGAGATTTAAAAGCTTCAGAGAACAAGCATGGTAAATTACAGAAAATTGTATTTTTGTCAACTCAGGATCTCTGCACCTATAGATGCATTGAAGTGAGATCATGTACTGATGTGGAAGAGAAAGATATGAAGTAGTTATAAAGGAGCTGGGACTAAGATCACTGAGAAAAATTAACAGGGGACTGTGTACAGGCACAGTTTGCCAGGCTCTGTTGGCTTCTCATCCCACTGGGGCTGGAGAGAGAAGCAGTGTGAGGAGGCATGTGAGCAGTTTGTAATGAGATTGCAGCCAGAGCTTCTGGGAAAGCAGCAAAGGCTGATCCAGAGCCCTGTGCCCAGAGGCACAAGTAACAGAAAAGGGGAAGAGTACTGTCAGGCTATCTTCACTGCAGAATGAGCTTTCACTACACTAATTCTGGTCTGCCTCCAGAGGGCTGAGCTCAATTTGCCTAGCTTGAACAAATAACACATCGTACTTGTAGGGATTAATTTTATCTATTGCATGCATTGTAATAAAAGCCCCACTGGGCAGTTACATATCAAATTACAAAACGTGTAAGCAGTCTTAGTCCTTTTTCCCCATCTTTCCTGCTTCTTGTAAAGCTAAAGATTAATTGCTATTTGAACTGCCTTGGGGGATGGGAAAAGAATTAAATAGGAAAAAATTATACACTAAAAAGCTCATGATGTGTCTTTTCTTAAAAAAAAAAAAAAAAGTATATATTGAGAGTTTCGATTGATTTAACTTAAAAAAGAAAACATAAAACCTTGTCATGCTTCCTATAAACAGGGTATTGCAACAACTCTTTCTATATGTATGTTCTGCGCCATTAGTTACACCTCAAGAGTCATCTTAAATTGCCTAAATTTTAGTGTAATTAGGTTTTAATCACACAATAATTTTTTTAAATTTTTTTTCTCCTTGAAATAGCCGTTCATCTTGGAATATGGTAAGTGAAAACCATAGTAATTTCTGATAATTTTTAGTATGCTGTCTACTTTCTTTATTTGTTTTTTCAGTTCTCGCAAAGAGTTTTTGCCTTCAGTGATTTGCCTGTTTTCACAGGAACTATTTATGACTATTGCGCATTTAATTTGCTTCTCCTAAATCTCTGAAATCTTTTCAGTATCTCATCTTTCTCAAATTAATGCATTAATGAGAGCTTCAGGAGGATTTGTTTATTTTTTGTTTGTTTGTTCCCCTTAAAGTGTACTCTGTTGTTTCATGTTCTATGATTCACTCATTCTCTCATATAAAATGTCAGGTGATATATTTCTCTTGTTTTGTCATTGCTAGGGATTTTGTTTTACTGAAGGTTTTGTTTGCTGCCTACAGATCAGTAAATATGACTGGAACAGTACTCCTCCAGATTTTAGTTTATGTTCACCTCAACTGAAGTCTAATGCACCAACTTTTTTACTTTTTTTTTTTTCTTCTGAATCCATTTCACTCTCTGTTTCTTACAATCACAGGTCTCAATGAAGACTTCAATGACTTGTCTAGGTCACTGTTCTATCTTTGCAGTAGGGTTTTCTTTATGCTGTAAAAAGATTTTCTGTAACTTCCTAATTTTTTTCTATCCAGTTGCCTATAATAATTGATATTATTGTTCAAGAAAAAGATCATACAGGCATTATTCATCAGGCTGGGAAACACAGTAGAGCACTAGCTTGTCAACTGTCTTTCAGAGATCCTAAAACCCTGCAGTTTAAGATGAAATAACTACGAAGCTTGTTTTATTTTACAGAAGTGTGCATATTTTTGCTTTATCATTATCTAGAATTATTTCAGTAAGCTTCTGGAGATAAAGCTGCAAACCTGTAGTTTGTATTGGTCAATACCATTTGGTACTTAGCTTTGCATTTTATCTCAGCCTTTCTCTGGCACTTCCCTGGTACTTGACTAACTACTTGTGATCAAATTGAGTCTACATGTCCAATAATAATCACTCCATCAAGTGCCACTGTACTGAAATTTGGGTTAGTCAAAATGTATGGGATTATCTCTAACAGCCCTTCTGCTAAGTCTCCTAGAAGTACTTCCAGAATATGCTTCCCCTGAATTTCAGTAATCTCATGTGTTTGTGTTTAGGGTCAATGTTTATTGGGATCAGCACGAGCAACTCTAACGAATATGTTCTTTGAATAGATACTGTGACAAACGGCTTTTGAGTCAAACTGTGCTTCTTGTATGGGCGTTTGCTTTTTGTCTTGTATCGTGGGTGTAGCTTTGCTACTAAAAAATCAGATTACTTGACAGTTCTCCTTGTTTCCAGTTCCTTATGTGCTCTAGTTTGAGTGTTTTGCCATCTCTCTTGGTTCATCAGCCCTCCATCCATTGTGAGACTAGACTTACTTAATTCACTATGTTCTCCCTGACTCCATGGAAATAATTATATGTTTTGTTTGCTTGTTTATATCTAGTGTCTATGCAATTTATTCTTTCCTATCTGATCTTCTTGAAGTAATTTTGGAGCAATGACAGGAACAGTATTGCTTCTACAGATGGAGCAATTAACAGACATTTGTTTACACCCAGGCCTGGTTAAACAAACCACCTTTCCCCATTTGAAGTATACACATCTCTAAGAAAATCCATTCTCTGTGTCAGGTTAAGTGGAAAATGATGCAACTCACCAACTTAATGTGCCAAGTTGTGTTACAACAGAATGAGTCATTGCACTACAGTTCAGCTGGGCTGGACAGCCTCACACAAAAAATTCATCAGAGCTTCCCAGAAGATCTAGAAGATTATGAATTCCAGACAAGTGGTAAATTCAGGATGAGAAACTTTGTGCATCAGGCTGATTAACTTCAAGGTTTTTTCCACTAGTGTTGGTAGAAAAATCACAGATTCTGTGTTCTGAAAACTCATCAATCAAAAGATGCTGCAGTTTTATTCAAAACTGCATTTGCATTAGGGGTGTACAGAACATTCTTGAAAATCACAGCATTAATTTAACTGAGGATTTTTGTGAATTTGAATCTAAACAAAACAAGTCTAACCTTTTCCTTTCTAAGAAATATTTTCTCTGAATAGTGAAAGGGATTTTCTACCCTTTATAAAATTGATCTACTAAACTCAGTTTTGATGCAAAATTTTTGTATTTTATTTCCAACCCATTAAAGAAAGAAATGAAATAGAAACGTTTCACTGTCTGAGTCAGTAGTGTGTGATGCTCACTCACTGAGATAGCAATAAGCTGGGCATGTCTGTCTGTCCTGCAGGGAGGGAACATTTTTCCTGGTGCCATTAAAAATTTTATTAAATAACAATTTCTGTCTAGGATACCAAATGTTCTCNAGACAAACCAGTCCTGTCCTTTTAGCTTGTGGTGCTTGTGGCCCCTGTCAGGAAAAACAGGCAGAGGCCAGTGGCTGCATAGGGAATCCCTGCAAAGAAAAATTATCTCTTAATTTTCTTTTTCTCAGCCCAGGTATCTTTATGTAGCTGTGGAAATGGGCCTCAACAGCAAAACTGTGAAAGAAATTTACCCAAGAGTTTCTGATATCATCAATACAGCTGGAGACACGATAACTGGTGTTCAGCTGATACAAGTGGCAGAACTTCCAGAGAAGAGATTTCAATGCAAACATGTAAAATTCTAGATTTAAATCTTACCTACATTAAAGAAAAATATATAGCCCTGAATGATCTCATCGTCCAACCAGAACTAGGTAGCACATTCAATATTTTACAAAATTTCAGTTCTTTATTCTCTCAAAAGTTTCACTTTCAGAGTCATTAGCAGAAATTATTTAGTGAAGAATTTTGCATAGTGAACATTTAAAGCAGTAGTTGATATGGAAAGCAAAATTTTGGAATGACTGAGGACATTTGCAGATAAATTACTAATACAATTTCTTTATCTCTACCTGGCTGTTAGCCACTTATCTGTAACTTGGAAATTTTTTATTTATTCAGAGACCAATAATACTTGTACAGAGTGCAAATGCTATTTGCACAAAATGTGCAAAATAAATTATCTCCAGACACTTTGAGCTTGTGGTTACTGAGTGAAAATGAGGACTCAGGTCATACTCTAACCTACTCATTCTATGTGTTTTTAAAAAATACAGGTAGAATTTCCATATAAACATGACAATAGTCTTTGTCAACATTTCAAGTCTGAAATGTGACATTGAGGTATATGTACATACATATATTTATCATACATGTATGCAAAAGATATTAATCTTTTTGGTGTTAAATTATTTTCCGAAAAGCTAAGAAACAACACCATTGACTGGCAAACTTCTGAATCAACTTGGAGAAAGATTTTTTCAACCATTCACAAGACAGAGGACAAATTGATAGGCTGAATGGCATCTGACATTCAAATACACAAGTGGAACATAAAAGGGTCTTAGAAAAGAAAGTCTCTTTTCTTTTCAGAACTTGGATGTATTTGTCCCTCTTTCCTGTATTATCAGAGTAGATTTCCCATGTGGTGGAATTAAGACCTCATGAGTTTTACTGAAAATGCTCCTTGATGTAGGGTATTTCAGGCAGTCTGTGACAGACAGTCATCTTGGGGTGACCTGGGAGATAACCAGTAATAGTGTGCTGTAAGGAGAAGAATGAATGTAACTTTTCAATTTTTAATTATTCTGAAAAATGAGTTAAATTCTTTCTGTGATGGGATGGCCTAAAGGGCAATGACAAATCTGTCACAGAAATTACTAGTCTGTAACAAATTACCAATAGAATTTACTTAATTAAAGATTACATCAAATCAGTTAGCTTTTCAAATCAACGTTTGTTCTCGTCTAGTAAAAGACAAGTAAAAGACAAAATTGAAAATAATTATTGGTTATTTAACAACTTCATGAAACTCATAGCTGCATGAGCATAAAATGAGCAAGAAAACCTTGTGCATTACAAAAAAAATTCCCAAAACACAAAACCAAAGCTACATATTCTTGTGTCATTACTGAGTAGCAAATGAAAAAAGACAGTATTCAGTATTTAATGAATTCTCCTAAAAAAGATTAAAAAATCTCACACCTGCAAGTTTTTGTTTCCCTAGCACTGTGACCTATGTGTGATGTCAGGATAGTTCTTTCAAATATATTTTAATTGAAATACACAGACCTATGAATGTTTTTCAAAATAGGGAAGCTATCACTATCAATCTGAAAATCAAAAAGGAAGGACGATAACAGGAAAATCCTGATTCTGCCCATGTATCATCCATTTAGGCATTTAATCAAGAAAAGCACAGGTTGGAACTCCCAAGCTCAGACAATATTCTTCACAGTGTGTTATTGCATGCACTAAATAGTAATTCCCTGTTTTACACAGGTCTGCAGAGCTGTTCATTGCAAATTTCTCACCTATCATTGACAAGCTGCAAAGACGTAGACAAGGTCAGTGCAAGCTCTCGATCTGCTATAGGATATCTGGAGGCTGACATCTCTTATGTACATCTCTTATGTAGATGGCAGTGGGTTTTGAACCAATTTAACCAACTCAGATTCCAGACTACTGATTTGAAGTCTCTTTGCCAAAAGAAATAGCTGAAAGCACTCAGGACCTCCCTTTTTTTCCCCTTATCTTCTTTTTTCTTTTAAAGTACTTCATTTTTACTACTTGAATTGCTCTAAAGTGTTCTACTGGATGAAAAATGCTAATTGGTTCTAAACCAGGCATTTGTGAAGATTTATGTTTTCAAGATTAGGCTGGGAAGATCAAGATTATTCTACTATGACAAATATATTCTCCTGTTTTTCAGAGAATAACACTAATGGAACTTCCTGAAATGAAGTGCAAGTGAGATAAATAAAACTGATATCAAATTAAGGGCTAAATATTGATTATTAATTTTACATTGTTTCTGCATATGAATTTAAAAATTTCTGTTTTCTATTCTCATGTATTGGATACTTAGAAGTTAACTAGATCAAATTTGTTCTCAGCCTTACACAAATTATTTCAAAGAGAGAGAGAGGCTTTGTCTCAACATCTTGCTGCTTGCTGGCTAACTTAGCTGAGTGTGGAGTTTTCTGAGTCTGTCAAAATTTTATATGACTTTCTGAGAACAAAGGGGAAGAAGAGGAGGAACTGTGATTCAGGAATTTGCATCTGACAGCAGAGCCAGTGGTCTTGAGCTGAGAAGGAGTTTTATGCATGTGACAATTAAGATTGCTTTATTTCCAGATCTACTGGCACAGCCACATATGCAGCTCTTTTCAAGTTCAGGCAAACTCAACCAGTCTGGCAGAAACAAGCCAGTGAAAAGGACTGTGGTATTATAGTCTAACTGAGCTATCATTACAACAGCACATACTCCTGTGGCCTGGCTTACAGTTTCTCCTGGAATGCACACCCCTTCTGTGCTTTCTCTTCAAAGGCAAGACTAAATGATAGTTTACATCAGAGGCAGCAATGACTATCTATTTTTTTTTCTTTGCTGTGTGAAGCACTAAGATGGAAGCTTAGGGGTAGCAGAAGAGGAGTATACCTCTCATTGCTGTCCTTCCTCCTGTTTCATCTTTTCCTCAGTTTCCCTTAAATACTCTTTTTGCCTTTGTTTAAAAGAAGTAGATTAAAGGAAGGTATTGCAAGCATCTTCCCCCTTTCTTCCCCTTATGATTTTGACCATCTATCTCAGTTGCTTGTTAGGTTTCAGGTACTGTGAAATTGGTATCCTCTAAAAGGTGTAATAAGGTAGTGTAGTTCTTCTTTCATCTTTTTTTCAGATACCTACTTTTATTTTGGTCTAATGGAGAAAAGGTGTTTTTCCTGTAAGCTTGTAATTTGTTGTTTATTAGTCAACTTTTAATGCACACCTTGGAAGGCTTTTGGAAAGTTTAAGTTCTCTGTAACACAGCATCCACAATGTCCTTGTTGTTCTGGCGAGTGCTCCATTAATCAGTTATAATGGGTTGATAACCCCAAGCTGATAAAACTTTGACCCTTGCATCTGAGAAGACAAACTTTAAGGCAGACACATGCACCTGTCACCATCCATTTTCACATAAGAAGGGAAATGCACCAATGTCATCATTATTATTTCTTCAGTTACAGAGTTGAGGCCTCTGCTGGAGTGATAAAGCCACAGAACAACAGAAAACTGAGATTCAAAAAATAACCAGCCAACATCAAGAGAAACTAATAAACAAAATACAGGGAAGAAAAAGTGGAATGAAGGACAAAAGACAGGAGAGAAGGAAAATAAAAATGAGAAGAAGAAAAATAAGAAAATATAAGAAAATAAGAAAAGATAAAAGAAAAAGNACTGAGAACTAGCAATGAAATTCAGTCTTCTAGACTTACAGGTTAACAGCTACAATACAAAAGCATCCAAGAAGTACTGCTTTATTTTGAACCCTGAGGACAAGAGTATTTCAAACCCATATTTAGAAAGGTATCATATCCCTCAGAGGGATTCCAAGAGCCATCAACACCTATCATTCATTGGAGGCAATTAAAAGTGTTGCGTCTAAGAAGACACAGTATTTTTTCTCTGTTTCGGTAGCTCCTGGGAAGACAAGGTAAAGAGAAGGGGACTGTTTTCTGTCTCTGTTTATTTCACCCTGTTTTTTGACATGGTAGGAACTGTAAAATCAGTGCAAATAGACAGATACGCAAGTGAAGAAATCTACAAAAAGTTTTGAGGTACCCCTATAAGCCTTCTGTTCAAGCACACCTCAAGTTTTGTTTGTGTCTGAAAGGGCTTTAGCTGTTCTGCTGCAAGTATCTTTTTTTCCTCCAGCTGACATTTTGGAGGGCCACGAATTTCTCTATTAAGAATGTAGTGGTGGTGAATTACATTATGAATATTCTACTGAAAATGAATCCACAGAAATGTTTTTTATAACTAGAAATTATGTTAGGGTGACTTGTTCTACTGTACTAGCATTTAGTGGTCCTTTTTATTGGCATAGTCTCTCCAGCTTATTTTCTTACTGCCATGGGGTTTTTTAATGGTTTTATGTTACAGAGAAAATATCTTTTTTTGTGGTTAGCACCATGCAAATAACAACTAATGTTCTACTGTTCTTTCTCTTTTCTTGTTTCTCCTTTGTTTCACCTCTTCTAATTTTTGTTCCTTTTCCTATTATTGTCTTCTTAGCTAAAGTCCTTCTTTTCATCTTAATTGAGCAGCTGTTTTAAATTCTTTAAATATTCTTTTTTTTTTCCTCTTTTTACTCCTCTTCTTATTCTTCTATACAGACTACTTGCTATCTAGATACTTGCTGTGCAATTTCTCACAAATTCTTGCAGTAAGAGAAGTGAAAAGATCAAGTACAGATTTCCCTTTTAATTTTTCAAATTACTCAGGCAAGATTTAGAAACTATGTATGTTATGGCTACATTTACCTTCAGTTTTTGAGATATAGAAAGAAATTGTACATATGTATGTATGGGAATGCATTAAGTATGAGAAAGAAGCGTAAAATAGCCCACAAGGATGATTCTCGATAATTTGTAGATTTCAAATCAGACACCAGACCAAAATGCTGTTTTGGCATTTTGGAATCTATGGTATAGGGCAGTTTCAAAGATCATTCCTTCTTCCAAGAAATATTTAACTCAAGGCACTTGAGGGTTGGTTTTTTTCTTTTTTACTTATGGAATTTTTTCCCATAAGTTGCTAGAGAACTAACTACTGGGTATACTTATGGGTACTTAAGAAAAACAAAAGAATTGGCCAGGGTCCGGAGAGGAAGACATCTGACTACACTTCTTTTTCTCTGGGAGTCCCTCTCCAAGGGGGAGATACTCTGAGAATTGAGGCAAGTAAAGGACTGGGCTGGGGGCAGCTGCCCTCTCTCTAGTCCTGGGCTTCAGAGGAGGATGGTTGGAGCTGTTTCTTCTGCTGTGGGGTTGAGCTTCTGCTCGCTACAGAAGACACTAAATTGAGACCTCATTAACACCTACCTCACTAAAAGAGGGACC
>VXBU01014696.1:20816-44583 GCA_013400315.1 Bombycilla garrulus
ACCGTTTTGGTAGTACTTCCACCAGTACTTTCTTCCTAGATATTACCGAAGATGCAGAACAAATATTTTATGACAGACCTGGACCTTCAAAGGACAAAGACCGTAGTCCCTTTCCTTTTTTTTCTTCTAGCAGACTTGTGAAAAATCGCATTCTAAACTCTCTTACTCTACCTAATAAAAAACATAGGAGTAGCAGTGATCCAAAAGGAGGAAAGCTGCCATCATCTGACAGTAAATCGGGCCTGAGACGAAATCGTACAGTAACAGAACCTAGTGGTAGCATAGATTTCCCTTCTGGGGAAGAATTGAACCCTGTTTTCAGAGTTCCAAAAATCCAGACTTTACGATTAGAAACTTCTTTTGTTGGAAGTAAGCATGTGGAAGATACTGATTCTACTCAGAGTATCGGAGAACATGATCTGAAGCTACCAAAAGGTCTTGGAAATGAAATTCATCGGGAAAACACAAGCAAAGAAAGGCTAATAGGAGATGGTACTACACAAACACATTTCAAGAGTCGTAGCTTAAGTTTTAATACAGATACCACAACAAGTGGCATAAGTTCAATGAGTTCTAGCCCTTCAAGGGAGACTGTAGGTGTGGACACTACAAATGTAGATACTGACTGTGGAAGTTTGAGTACTGTCGTAAGCACAAAAACAGTTAAACCAAGTCACTGTTCAACACCACAGTCTAACCACTTGCCTCTCTCAAAATCCAACTCTGTATCCCTAGTTCCACCAGGGTCATCTCATACTCTTCCCAGAAGAGCCCAGTCTCTTAAAGCTCCTTCTCTTGCTACAATAAAAAGTCTTGCTGATTATAACTTCAGCTACACAAGTTCTCGAGATGCATTTGGCTATGCTACACTAAAGCGCCTGCAGCAGCAGAGGATGCATCCCTCACTGTCTCACTCAGAAGCCCTGGCATCTCCAGCAAAGGATGTGTTGTTTACTGACACTATCACCATGAAGTCTGGCAGCCTGGATTCTCGACTAACCCCAAGCCGGTAAAAAATGATTATGTGCTCATTTCTTACTTCAGTGCTGTAACAACAACTTAAGTGTCTTCTTGATTTTTTTTTTTTTTTTTTTTAATCTGCACCTAAAAGGGATGGTTGTTGCAAGGTTGTTTCATAACTTCACTGAAGGCAGTACTGGTATTAAGTGAATAAGAGAAGGATAATTCTCAACTTTCTAAGAGAAGCCCAGCTGGGCTCAGCCCTTAATAATGCTGTTGGTAACAAGGGGAGAGTTTTGGTTTGTCTCAGTTGCTTCCTGTTTTAACTTTTATAATATGAAAAATGCAAGTTGCTAACATTATTAAAGTTGCAGACACAGCAAATTGCCCATGAAGTGTGAGCTGTGTTTCAGAAGAGAATTTTCTCAATATCACCTGGGGAGGACAGGGCCTCCTGCCAATATGCTATATTTGTGTTCACTGTGGCACTGAGGCCAGTGATGAGATACTGGTACCTCTGATAGGAATGTCAGTTTGGCTTCATAGCTATAGCAGATCAAAGATTTTACTCATAGCATTTATTTTTAGACAGCAGTGTCACCTCTTTATTTTTGAGCAATATTAGATGTTCTGAAGACTAATTAGATAGTTACATAAGATGTCTAGCTCTTGACATTGACACTATTCCCAGCTGCAACAGTCGCTATTTAATAACCTTCCCTTAAAAGCTCTTGTATTATTCCTTAACATCATCATTTAGCTGGTGTGTTGGATTTTTGCATTACTGTTGAAATGGAAAAGGCACTTTTTATCTCTGTTCTTACCTTATCTCTCAAATGGGGGAAGGGGGAGACGCTACCGGTACATGAGTCATCTGCTTACTGCAGAAAAAGCAAATGCTCACTCCTTGAGCTGACCTCCTCATACCCAGTTGAATGTATGTGTTCTGATTAAAAGAAACATCCTTTTGTTGGTATTTTCACATGATTTTGGAAAGATGCCATGAAAGATGCCTTTTTTCAAGTAAGTTAGAGATAGACTATGTTGGTTAGATTGAAGATGATTTAGTAGTTACCCTGCCCCATCCTGAAAATTGAAAGTGCCATTCCTTGCTATGTCACTAGCATCCTGTGCTAGTGCAAGAATGAGTGGGTGTCATTTCAGTGATAGTACAGGTTCTGTAATGGCTGTAATGTTTCACCATTCCTTGAAGTCATGCCCTTGATGTGCAGAGCCGCCTTGCTGCAGTGAACTTTGATCCTGCAGGCGGTGTCATTCTGACAGCTCCTGGTGCTTAGCTGTTCATGTTCTCTTGTGTCAGTGGACGGACTCAAGGATTTGAGCTGACCTGCTTAACACTGAACTGAAAAGCCTGGAGTACTTGTATCTCTGGGAAGGTTAAATAATTGCAGACATGCATACTCAAAGAGAGATTCAGACTGTGTTAGTTGCTAACCTAATTGATTGGAAGGACTGCAGTAAAACCAGTACGTTTGTTTTTCTTGCTGGTTTTGCTGTGTACCCACTGAAAAGTTATGGTCCTTGTAATTTCAGATTGTGTTTACTAATAAATTCAGAGTACATTTACTGGTCCAGCTAAAACTGTCCTTAGCTTTTTAAAAATAAACTAGAAAGAAAAATTCTGTGCTTTTTAACTGCCAAATCAATTTTTCTGTCAGTCTTCAGAAAACTTTTATTTATGGTTTATTGACAGATTCACGTGTCGGTAGCAACTAATAGTCGTAGGTTTACATTTGCGGTGTTTTTAGTTCTTTTATTTATTCAGAAGGTTAAAAGGCCTTTTTCTTTGCATAAATTTTATGAGGATAAATTTCCCACCTTTGTTTTTGAAGATCAATCAGAAATACTAACATGCATATCTTGGATCCTGATGGTGGCTCTCACCCTATCACCTGCAGACATTGTTTCATGAAAACTTGGTGGTGTTTGTCACTACTAATGCTGTATCTATTAGCTTTTCTAGAAAAAGCAGGGACAAATGTTTGGGATTAATACTTCCATCTTTAATTTTTGTTGAGAGTAATTGTAGAATGTTTTATTATTAAGCATTTAATGCAGTTGGTAACTTTTTGAGTTTTATGATTACACAGTTAATTAGGTTGGAAAAGACCCTTAAGATTGAGTGGAGTTATTAACAACACACCCAAGTCATCCACTAAACCATGTCCTTAAGTGCCGCATCTGCACGTCTTTTAAGTGTCTTCAGGGATGGTGACTCAAATACTTCCCTGGGCAGCGTGTTCCAGTGCTTGACAACCCTTTCAGTGAAGAAGTTTTTCTTATTATCCAGTCTAAACCTTCTCTGGCACAACTTGAGATATTTTCCCTAGTTTTTTAAAGTATGGCTGGACTTCTGTTGTGAGTCCACTGCTGGTAACATTGGTTAGAATTACCAACAAGAAAACTGTTGATATCCTCTCAGTTGTATTTTGTGCATTTCCATTGCATAATAATTTCCTGAACCTTCCATGGTCAGACTTTGATAATTTAATTTTATCTCAATGTACATGATATTTAGATGGATAAGAGGACACTTTATTGCCCATCTAAAATAAAAATGTGATAAAAAACTTCTTCCAAAGCAAAAAGTAAAAAAAAAAAAAATAAATAATCAAATGTTCACTTTACTTCCAGTAAATATTCAATATTCAATAAAAATTCACTATTCCTGAGGTGTGTCTTTTTATTAGGAAGCTTTAATCCAGTGCATATAGGCCATCTGCATAGATTAGTTATCAGAAAATGTTTTCAGATTTTTATGTTTGATGAGAAGTAAAATGACAGATGGCCAAATGTGAGATTTCCATTATCAGGGCTCTGGTCAACACTGAGGACTTGTTCTCCAGCCTCCTCTCTCTTGTCTCATTTCCCCATCCTATTTCCTTCTTTGTTCTCAAGCTATTTGTCATAGTCAGCTCCGCTTGCTCTGCAGGTTTAAGTTTGTTCTTCGTGCATTCATTGGGCAAATATTTCCTCTGTGCTTTGGTGACCTACTGTATGGTTCGTTTGGAGTACAGGAGAAAAAATGTTCCTTGTGTGTATCACTGGTAGGCTCAAGGTGTGCCTTTGCAGGAGTACCTGCTCACACAGAGTTTGAGAATTTCCAGAAAATACACATTCAATCCATATGTACATTTCAAAATTAGGTAGTTAGGAGTTTAAAAGCCAAAATCTTTACAGGCTGTGTCTGGACTGTAAATATTCAAAGCTAGAATGCTGAAGAAAAGGCATGGATTTGCAGGATGGGCAGGAATTCCTGTACCAAGAATTATAAAGAAGAAATTTTTACTCCAGGAACAGCCAAACCATGCAAGACAATATGAAACAGAAAAAGCAATGATCCTATAGCTATCATTTGTCCTAAGAGAGGACAAATCTGAGATCTGCAGTAGGAAGATGAGGATGATCTTTGTGTCTTCTTACTTTTAATGTGCCAGAATAAGAGAGTAACTAACTGCAATTGTGATTTATTTGTTTCAATGTTACAGGTTCATGAAAGCTTTAAGTTATGCTTCATTAGATAAAGAAGATTTATTAAGTCCAATTAACCAAAACACACTTCAGCGTTCCTCCTCTGTTCGCTCCATGGTTTCTAACGCTACCTATGGTAGCTCTGATGATTACATTGGCCTTGCTCTTCCAGTGGATATCAATGAAATATTTCAGGTATGTATGTATTAACTGATTCAGTTCATTTACATTTTCATACTGAAAGGCAGTCAGCTGTTGCCTTTTCATCAAATCTAGAGAAATGAGGAAAAATGGATATGGTACTTTAGAGAAATGCATTTTGGAGAACTAGAGCTTCTTTTCTAACTGTTCTTCTAATCTCTTTACACAAGATCACTAGGCCGGTTTTTGACTTAGAGGCAAGTAATGGCAAAGACTGTGTTAGAGGAGTGTTTAACAGTGGTGACAAATTTGCTGTCATAAGATTTTTATTGGCTTTTATACTAAAATTAGCATAGTCTCTGCATACCTGTTAATTCTGCTTTAGCCGACCAATAATTGACACTTCCATCAGTCACCTATAAGTTATGTGCATAATCACACAGTTAGCTCCCTGCTGTCATGTTCTGTGTTAAATAATAGATTATTTACATATATATCATTATAGTATTAAATTATATTGCCTTAACTTTGAAGATATGTATATTTAAGATAAAACAGGTTATTTTCAGTGTCCCAGCAAATCCTTTTTTCTTTAATTGGTGGAAATACATTCCCATTTAACAAACTGATGCATCATAGGATTTAATATTCTTTTACTTAATTATCAAAATCAGGATGTGGTCTATGTCAAAGTGGGCTTCCTTATCTTTATTTTACTTTTGCCTTTCAAATCTAACTAAATTTCTTACTAATCTCAAAACATTGCTAAACATAAAGCAAAATCATGTTGTATCATCTATGTGCTTCACTTTTTCCTCTGTGAAATTACTTTTCTTTACTTTTAATTGTCTTTTTTCTTTCTCCTTCACATTCTTTGTGGCAGATTGTTACCTCATTTCATCTCTCTCAGATCTTATTGTAGTTGACATGCCTCAGCTCTTCATGCAGCATTTTAGATGTCCTTGTTGCTTTGGTACTACATTTTAGAGGTCTCCAGTGGTGGTGTCATGGACAGATTATGAATGGCCACTGTGGGTCACTGGTTTCATTACAGCCTGTCACCACCATTTTAACATTTGCTAACTCTTCATGAGCCTTTGTTAATAAATGTTCATTCACAAATGTATATTTTTCTCATTTGGCTTTTCTTTAGGGCTGAGGAGCTCATTCTTAATTTCTTCCTCTAATGATATATTTTTCCTGAAGTAAAAGACAGGCAACATTTAATTTCCTCATAAAATTTATTTTTTTTCTTGTATTTGATTATCACCTCTGCTAATTTTAATTTTTACTTGGTATTCCAGGTAAAGGAAACTCCCTATTTCCAGAAGAAAACTACACCTCCATTTGATGAGCAAGGATCTAGGGTCTTTACATCTGATGCAGGAGGTACTGGGTTTATTCCTCTCTTGTAGCTTTCTGTTGTTTAATGGGATTTTGGGTAGGTTGTTGATTTATTTGTTAATTTTTCTTTACAGAAAACATCATTTTAACTATTAAGCTTTGAGGACTGTGTTCTGGAATCAGGATAATAGGCCATTAATTCCCTGCTTTATTTAGTTTGAGCTAATGTGTTGCTTCAAAGTTTGGTCCTGCTTTAAAAAATGGAGGAAAGCCTGTATATCTCTCATACCATGAGCTAGTGCTGCTCAAAGTCTGGTAGTGATGCTGTATTACAGAAAGTAATAAAATTTAAGCTTAGGAGAATATGAATCCCACATATTGAACTATTTCCCTTTGATGACACGGTCATTTATAGGAACTTATTACAGTGTTAGATGTGTATTTCAGAAAGTAGATTATCTTTCTGTGATGCGTCCATGACAACTGATCAGTGAAGGTGATGGGACGAGAGAATCGCAAGTGCTCTAATGTCTGGCTTGCTCTGGAATGTACCTCCTGTTTACTCGAGAGAAGTTAGAAATCTGTAGGGTCTTTTCTGTAGGGTCTATGTGTGTCTTTTCAACTGAAAAAAAAGGCAGTTTGACACTGTTTTTTTAATAGTTTAGTAGGATAGCTGTTGTCGTACATTTTGGGGGTTTTTTCCCTTTTCATGTTAATGTTATACACTAAGTTGATTTTGCTGGAAGTGTGTTTCTGTAGTTTGCTAAGTTTCAGTGTAAAGTAACTTGTTCAAAATTGTATTTGTTTGTTTTTTCCACCCAGGGAAGAGCATGTCACTAAAGTGTCTTCTGCTTGTTTCTGCATTGCTGAGTCTAGTTTCTTCCTGTCACGGTCACTAAGTTACAGTTTTTTAAATTGTGTTTATTTTTGCATTGGTGCATGTGTAATTTCAACATCTGGTTTATCGTTGTATTAATCTCATTTGATGCTATGAAAATTGGTAATGTATTGGTGTTATATGGGTATTAGTAATGTTGATACCATGTCAGGATTTACTACTTACCTTCTTACAGTGTGTGTTACTTAGAGGTTGAATTCTGTCCTTTCCAATGTTTTGTTATGTATACGTTCGGACTAAAACTTTGTCTCTTTCTCAAATGCTAACAATCTTGGGAGTTTAACCACTCAAAAGAAAAAAAAAAACTCTATAGGTCTTCACATGCACTCCATCCTCAGCCTTAAAAGGCTTGAAAGTGGAAATTAATTGGAAGAGTTAGTTTAGTGTTGGTTGCTTGGTTTCATGGGGTTTTTTTGATAACTGAATCTCATTTACAGGTCTTCCATCAGGTGCCAGTGATGTTGTCAAAAGCCCTTTTCAGATGCTCCGCCAGCAGATCAGTCTCACAGAAATAATGAATACCAGCCGTTCAGATGCCTGTCAGTTCTTAGAAGGTACAGAGGACACAGGACTCCAGGAGCACACAGATGAGAACTGTCTTTACTGTGTCTGCATTCAGATTCTGGGTTATCAGCCTAACACCAAAGTGAGCTCTTCCTATAATCGTACAGGTTGGTGTTCCCTTGTGGAGAAGTGTGATAAAACTGAACGAATATACTGGCTTTTGTTCATCTTTAAATAATCTGGAAGGGTTTTTGTTTAACTGATTATTGACCTTAATATTATTTCTCTAATAAAGTTCGTTGTGCAACTGCTGATATTGCTATGGCCATTTCCAGCTTTCCACTTTTTAGTGTTGTTAGGAGTAGGTGCCTGCATGTTTCTTTAGAGTATTCCTATGAGCATGTCAAAATAAAAAATTTGAAAACTTATTTAGTACTTAAAATGCATGCTCTGAAAACTGACACTTGCTGTTCAACTAATGCAAAGTCTGACATCAAATCAAGTATGCGCCATAAAACACAGTGAAGGAAATCCATGGAGTCTATTGAGACTGAGCTGTAATTTCTGGAATTTAGTCATCTTCTCTCATATTTTGAGATTCAGATGAGATTTGGAGTTATTTTTTCTAATCTTCACTGCAGAGCTTGCAGTTACATGCTTTCTATCAATTCCTGTGGTGGAAACATAAACTAGTAGTGGATGCTTAGTAGGAATTTTCACTTTTTTACAGCACTGTTAGGCATTTATTCATAGCAGTGTTGGCAAAGGGGTTGATGAACCCCCTTCTGAGGAATGCTCAGAGGGCTCAACTGGAGGTTGAGTTCAGCAGCAAGAAGGGCTGGCAAATAAAATCCCAGTTACAGTTGGAGGAGAGACTGGTTCTTACCAGAGCCCTTCTTGCAAACACCTGTGACAGTTGTGTGAAAGAAAGGAAGTCTGAACATGCAAGAGTATCTCTATTGTGTGACATAAAACAGAGCATGGATATATGAGTAACAGTACTATGTGTGATGCCTTTTAGGCTTCCATCAGTGTCTGGAAAAGACTCCACTCATGTATTTTGTGATTTTTTATTTTTTTTTAATCAGTTTTGGAAGAGTTTGATTTGTCCAGAATCTGCCATCTAGTTCTGATCTGATTTTATCCATAGTACTTAGTGCATCAGTATCTTGCATGTTTGCCATTGTTGAAAAATAGTGAAAGTATGTGAACTGAGGAAAAGTGTGAATAACAAAGGTACAACATCTTGTTTATGTCAGAATTTTCAGACATTCCGTATACTGACTGGTGTGGGCAGACCATTCACAATCACTTAGATGTGCATTCCTCCAAATATTCTGGAATTTCAGGCTGTAGTGATGCGGTATCCCATGGTTCAGCCAGCAGCACCAAGAGTACAGAGCTTGTATTAGGTAAGTTTGAAAACCTTATGATTATTAGAGATTATCGGTAATAAAATATATTTTAGGCATTGTGAATTTTTTTTCACTTATGTACACTGCAACAAATTAATGCTCTTTGTTAGACAAAAAACAAAAACAAACAAATCTGAATAAAAACATCGTCCGTCTCCTGGTGGAAGAATATAGTTCCAAACTCTTCTTCCTCTACTGTACTGCATTTCTGCAGATTATTCAATACCTGACATTACAAGCAAATTGATTG
Source organism: Bombycilla garrulus (assembly GCA_013400315.1). Lineage (NCBI taxonomy): Eukaryota > Metazoa > Chordata > Aves > Passeriformes > Bombycillidae > Bombycilla > Bombycilla garrulus. Next base: position 29,821 of record VXBU01014696.1, read on the forward strand.
TCTCTTTTTTCCTACAGATGTTAATTTAGAAAAAAGTGTAAGAATTACGGAATTACTGTAAAGAAAGACTTTTTTTACATACTTGTGTATTATATTTTGAATTATGATGGTTTCTTACAAAGTAGCTGGTTTTTAAATTGTCCACTATCTGATAGAAGCTCATCCAGTTTGCAACATGATTTGGTGGTAACAATATCACTGGAACTTTATCTTGCAAATTTTTCTTTTAAATGGTAGAAATACTTTTGGAAAGGTAAACTGTTTAAACTCCTGAAAATAGTGGTGTTCTAAGTACTAATTTCAATAGAAATATATTCAATACCACAGAATAAATATGTAAATATGTGTGTTCATGTGTGTATGGAATGCAGCAGACTTATGGCATAAGATTAACTCAGTCAAAGACAATTCTGTTTAAATCCCCACATTTTTATTTGTTTTTCCAGGAGTAAAGTCAATCCCAGATGACACACCGGTGTGCAGGATACTTTTGCGGAAAGAGGTCTTACGTTTAGTTATCAATCTGAGCAGTTCAGTAGGAACTAAGGGCCATGAAACTGGACTTCTGACGTAAGTTCAGTACCTTACAGGTGCTTTATCAGCACTTAGTCATAAGTATTCACTTAAGGTCTCAGGGACACTGAATAATCTCACTTCTCAAAAGCTGTCAGACAGACATGATTGAATGTAATGTAGAAGCTAAACAAATAATCTTAAAATTTTTGCTCTGTGTTTAGTATTTTACTCTTAACCAAACTTTTTTAAATCAGTAATTCAGCTGTAGTGATTACATACAAAGTGTAGCATGTATCTTTAAAAAATAAACTATTTTTTTATTTTTGCTGAGTAATAGATGAGCATAATAATAAACTGAAAATGATTTCTTGAAAAAAACAGCTCTACTTTAATCTTTACTTTATCCTGAAAATAATTTATTTTAAAAATATATTCAAGTATAGGAATATAAATCCAGGGACTAAATGTTTTAACGTGTAGGTTTCTAGTGGCATTGGAAACCAACAGCTGCTAAAATGCTTAACAGGTTTAAAAGATGAATTTAATCTTCTTCCATATTTTTATGACTGCTGTACATGTGGATGCCAGTTGTTAGATACACTGTTCTCTTTCTAAGTCTGTTATTTTATGCCTAGGCAATCACAGTAATTCTGTACAACTTACAAATTGTATATTCTGTTTCATCTCATTAGTGTAGATTTCTTCCAGTTTTGTACAAAATAATGCTGTCTGTTGTCATTTTCTTACTTCGTCAGTTCTAGGATTTATAATGCCTATTACTGAAGAATTAATGATGACAATCTTATTGAAAAGTTTGGGGGTTTTTTAATACAATGGAAATATGCTCAAGACTTAGAAAAATTTGTTTATTCTCTTGTTCAGAATTAAGGAGAAGTATCCCCAAGCATTTGATGATATATGCCTTTACTCTGAGGTGTCCTACTTGCTAGCACATTGTACATTTCGACTTCCATCCCGAAGGTTCATTCAGGAGCTATTTCAAGATGTTCAGTTCTTGCAGGTAAGTGGAGGGTGCACATGCACTGAATGTACCAAAATGGCTGGCTGGGTGCAGTTTCCATGTCCTTGAGTAATCAGATAGGTGCATCCTAAAGGAAACCATTGTGTGATGTCTTCTGAATAAATCTCTGGCAATATTAATACTCCATCCTTTCCTTTTAGATGCATGAGGAAGCAGAGGCTATTTTGGCAATCCCGACAAAACAGCCTGTAATCGATGCATCAGCTGAGTCCTGACCTCTCTGCTTAGGCAGTGCTTTGGATATGGACTTCGAAATGCTCAGACAACCTCCTACTGACTGGATAAAAAGTTTGGAACATCATCTTCCAGAAGCTACTGGTACCTGAAGACTGAACTGAAAACATTTTCTTCCTCAACCAATTACTGGCACAGTCATATGAGCCCTTTGGGGATTTATTAGACGTTACCATAATTTTAATAATAGTAATTACCAGTATATGCAAGAGCCAAGCACTGAACACCGCCACATGTTTCATTTCATTTTCTACCATAAACTATGATGAAATAGGACAACCTGCAGAGACATTTTTAATTGACTTCCGATTCTGTTCCAGAGAAGCAGAATGATGCCTTGCTTTTTAAACCCTGGATACCAGGAATCAGAGAGATGGGGGTGCGTTCCACTGCCAGCAATGGGGAGCCATGCTGTGGCTGTGGGCACCAGGGGATTAATGTTAGCCCTTCTCTGTTGATTTTTGTACTGTTTATAACACTACTTTGGGGATTTGTAACTTCAGACAGAAAGAAATTCCTCTGAATCTGAGGTTTCATTAAGTTATTTTAGTATTGCTATAGTTTTAAGACATTTTATTAGCAGCCTCTTCGATTTCATTGCATTTACATACATGTATCTTATCTGAACCAGTTAAGGATTTTCACTACAATTTGATTTTCAAAACAAGTAATTTAAAACTTAACGTGCTGAAATCAGATTGTTTTCCCTGCATACTATGCATGTGTTTGCAGTTTCTACACTCATACTTATATAGTACAAATGTGGGTCTTACTCAACTACAATCCTTTAAAAAGCATGATTTGTATCAGATAAGCAAATAATTGTATAAGCTGAACTTGAAGACATTTAATCATTGCAGGTTTTGTGAGGAGACTTAAGTATGAGTGTTTTCCAAGTTCTGCAGAAACCACTTTTTGTGAAAACAAAGGTTTATTTGAATTTTCAATGGATTAGTGATCAAGCATCAGATAGTACTAAGAATTGTAGTGAAAAGCCTTAAGTAACGAATTTTGGAGCAGCCGTACTTATAATTTTGTACTGGTATTTAAGACTTGTTGCAAAAGTTAAATGATACAGTGACTGGTAATAATTGAAGTAGTTGCCTCTATCATGTTACTAGTGCCGTTTCTAAACTAGTAAGTGCAAGCTAAAAAAAAAAAAAAAAAGTAGGAATCCCTGTCACTTTTATCATGGATCTAAAGATTCAGAAGCCTTTATATAAAGGTAGTATAAATATATGCAAATGTGTATATACAGTAGCATGGCCATCTTTGTTAGAATGCCTGTAATAGAAGGGATTACCCTTTGATTTTGATATAGGTGAATAATTCAGCTGGACTGTACTAAGTAGGACGTATTTTTATCCATTCACTCCTACCATTTTTTATAATTGTCAGATTAATACTTAAGTGAAATTTATCCTGATGCTCATCTCTCTGTTCTTACTAGCTATGCTACTGGAGATTTCAATAAGTAGTCCTGTGAACAGTAACACACAATTCCTAGTGATACATAGGATTTATTTGCTCACATTGCAAGTTTCATCATGTCACATAAGCACTGCTTTGCAGCTATCACTTCACTGAATTCTTACGTGCACTGCATACCATCAGGGTCTGGTAAAGCAGACTTGTAAGTTGCTGCTCATAGTCAAATTTGGTTCCTAAGATTATCTTTTCATAAGTTCCCACTGAAAGGAGCAAAAAGAAACTGACTGAACTCTTCTGTCGTCATTGACACAAGTAATACATCTGTGTGGCAAGACATGTTTGAAATGTTTAGAAAACACACCACACCAGTAACTATTGGACTTCTGGTCATAAGAAATAAATGCTTCTTTAAAACCAAAATGTCAATCACAGTAGACCAAATAGTGGTATAAACTCCAAAGGAAAATAATGTAGTTTTCCCACAAATGGGGATAGCGTATGTTATACAGTAGTTTCAAACACTACCTCAGTTAGGCTAGAGTAGAAGAGATTTGTTTTAATAACTAAATGGGGTTACATCGAACAACTCCATGGTATTTTTCTGCAGTTAAGGCAAAATAAACAAGTTTTATCACCTGTATTTAAAAAAACCACCTCTGTTCATTTGTTAAGTTTAACCCATAGCACTTAATGTAAAAAGCATCATAGGAAGGCCTCTGATTATAGAAAGGTAAGCAAATATACTTTTGAAAGATTCTCCATCCTGAAATGGTCATGTGTTCTGAATAACACGCTTGTGTGGGGATCTGTGACAACAGAAACTTGACATAAAAAATTATGGCTGCAAATTCAGTTATAAAGCGTGATTTTTCTTCTGAAAGTGTATGAGTGTCAGTAGATTTCAACAAGTATGCATCAAGGACGTTAAGTTTGTATTGTACATAACATACATTTCTAGGAAATTAATTTACACACTGACATTAAGCTCACATTGATGTTTCACTTTAATTGGCAGATGAAGGGGATACTGTTATTGAAGGAAATTTATATTGGCTTAGTTATAAACTGTGAATTTCTAATTTTATAGTTCTCTTTTTTTTTTTAATGTCCCTCTTAAAGTTCTTTTTTTTGGGGTTTTATTTGTATCATGGTAAAACTTCGAAAGAAAGCTGTAGTAAATAATGATTGTGCTTACATTAGCCCTAATAAAAAATCTCTTCCACTTCTCCTAGGGAAGCTGACAGACCACCCACTTTTTGTATTTCCAGTCTGAGTGATTGGTGATACTGCTCAATAAATGGTAACGTGTGTAGCATTCACTTACACTGTATACAAATGCAGTTGGGTTGCTGTGGCAAAGAAAACTCCTCCAGGACTCCGCTTGCTCATGCAGAACTCAGAAGTGGGAGCCTTCCAGGAAGGGGAGGCTGATGTGGAACCAGTCACAATCAGTATCAGCTGCCTGACTCTCTTGGTCTGCTGTTGCAGACAGGGAAAGGGGAGCCCTTTGTGAAGAGCAGAGAGCTGACTGACAGGCACCCAGGCACCTCCATGAGGGCCCGCTCCTCTCCACGGAGGGAAGGAGGATGAGGCTGGGAGCTGAGCATTTCCCTTTTGAAAACTTTTCACCTCTCTGAAAATCAGAAATACAGAATGCTCCCAGCTGTTGTGGATGTCATGTGGAGCTGGAGATGAACAAGCCTTGAAGTTCCCAACGTGTATGTGGGGCCCCTGGCATGTTGTGCTTTAAACAAATGCTTTTCCTCATCTGACAGCTCTTACTTGACTGACTTCTGACAAACATACCCTAACCGCGCTCTTTTTATGGGGTGGTGGCAGATTTTCCACAAGTGGAGTTATAAATTGACTAGTTCGCGGTGCAGTGGCTCAGCACACTGTGGTCAGCTGCCCTTATAAACATTTATAAGGCACCTGTGAGAATCTTGCTTGTCTTTCTGATTTCACTTTAAAACATATATAGTGGTCTGGAGAGTTGTGGTTTGCAGTGAGACTGAAAACAAAACTAAAGCACCTCTCGTAGGTGCCTGAAGAGTAAGGTAGCTGTTCAAGAAATAGTCTGTAACCAAAACCTAGTGAAGGATGGAAGAGTTGCTTCTTTGTAGTCTGTGCCTTGGAGTTGGTGTTTGGCAGTTTGGGCAGCAGGAAGCTGGCAAAGCTTGTAAGCACACAAGCTCAGGTGCAGCAATCACAGCGGAAGAATTCTCACTGGGCTTTGAGGTCCTGCTCACCTCCCCACAGTCCTGCTGCTCTGAGCTGCACTGGAGCCACTTGAAAGCAGGTCCAGCAACTTTTTTTTTAAGCCACTCTTCTATTACTCTGTGCTTATGAAAGGTATACAATTGAGAGCAAAATCTTAAAACTGCAAAAGACTTCTGACAACACACTAGAAACCATGCTTTTATTTTTCTGGAGGTCTCCAATCTCTTTGTTTTTGTTTTAACTCCCAGTGCTGGTTCCCTGGATGGTTTTTGCTTTCAACAGATTTATAGTCATTAAAGAATGTGGATTTTCTTTGGGTTATTTTTGTAGTGTAGATGGACAGCAATGCCACAGCATGCAGATATTGCACATTTTGCTTGAGTTGCTTTTTAAAATATACTATTCTATTTGCAAAAGGTAATTTATGCCAAAAAAGGTAACGTCATTTTGCCATTGAGTAGGGTGTTTCAGCACAAGATGCTGTCTAAAGGGGAAAAAGGCTTTACACTTTGTAAATCTAACTGAAAAATTGTTCCAATACTGGGCTGTCAGCATCCCTAAAACTGTATTACAAGAGATTATCTAAATTAATCATTCTGATCTGAGGGAAGGGATCAAGAAAAATCTCAATACTTACTCTCCCTGTCCTGTGTGGTCTTTTTTCTTTGTTTAGTAATACGCTGCTACATATTTGGAGGTTCTAGTGTTTGTAGGTCACTGAACAGACATTGAAATCTGATTTATATTGTATACCTGTAACATAGAAAGAAAAAGTATTTATATATTTTACGTAAGAATATTGCATTGAGCTGTGTATAATTTAAACAGAGGCTTGTCCCAAAATGGTATTGCCCACCTTAATTTTTTTTCATTGTGCTTTTCTTTATTTTTTCTTTTTCTTTTTTTTTTTTTTTTGTATACTGTGTACAGTTCATGTCCATGAGCATTAAAGGCCTCCTGAAGCATAGTCTTATCAAAGGGATGCGTTGTTAATAAAATGTACTTAAACTTCTTATAGTTGTTCTGGTTTTCTGTGTACCTCCCCACATTAGAAAGGGGTTGGAATTTAAATTCTTTTTGTAAGTTACTAGCTAACTGGAACAATCAGAAGCTTCTCAAATAAAATCTTTGGCAACAAAATATTTTACATTAATGCTTTATAAGATAGAGACTCTTCAATAGTTTCCACACCATTTTTATTTTAAAAATTCAACATACTGAGAATGATTTTCTATTACTTGATGGTTTAAGTATTAGCATTTCAACAACAGCTGTGAAAGTTGCATTATGAACAAAAAAAGAAAAAAAGAGGATTACAGTGTTGAATTAATTCAACCATTAATGCAAAACAGATATTTTAATATATAAAAATTATACACACTTCTCCACATATGCCAAAATACTTCTGTAGTCTTCAATTCTGGTGCCCAGACTGCCTTTTGACTGCACAGAGGCATTATCCTTCCTGGAATCCTCCATCTGTGTGCTTTTTATACAGAGGAGGTTTCACAAAGCGCCACCCATTTCAGCCAGGAAGCAAAAGGGTTTATAGGGAAAGAGAGGCCAGCTTCTCCTTCCCTTACCCAGCAGTTTGGAACGTGGCCAAGTGTGTCACTGCATCCAGATAATGGAATTTCATCAGATCAGGATCTCCCTGAGAAGGGTTGGGGGACTGAGAAGTGGGAACTCCACCAGGCCCACATGTCTCACCCCACCATCAGGAAGGCGCAACTGGCTGAACCCACAAACCCCTTCCTTCACTTCCTGGGTGGAACTGCTGCAACCAGGCCTCAGTGACAGCAGCTTTGTCAAAGCAGGGAGTTTTGCCTGGTTGCAGCTATCCCCCTGCCATAAGGAACTGTAGCAATGTCAAAATTCAAAATGCTTTGTGTGATACTCTTAATTTCTTTGGCATCTATATCATAGTATATAGCTTTTGATTTAGGATACCTTTTCAACATTTTAGAACAAATACACCTTTTTCTGAAATGTACAGCTCAAAAGTTTTGTATTGGTAGTGACAAAGCAGCTCTCTTAAATTTACTGGCCTTTTTTCAAGCAGTAAAGCTTTTAAGCTACAAAAGTACATAAAATGTGGTGAAGCACTCAGGAGAAGTATATGTTCCAAGCTGTAAAGATACTGTGGTATCAAGCTTTCACACACATTGTTAGCCGAATAAGAGGTTAAGATAAAGGGAGGAAGTTTCCCTGCGATATATCTTTCAAATAGCATCAGGCCTCCCTTACCCTCACTGTCACCTTGCCCTTCAGCAGAAAGTGTCCAGCCATGTTTCCTTACTGGGCTGGCTGGAGGCTGAAAGGCAGGACTTCTCAAGTCTGTGAGTCAATTGCACTTATACACAGCACACAGATGAACACAGCACGGTGTGGACTGAACACCTCCAACCACATCTGCCCATCTCTGTGCCTGTATCTTTGTACATCCCCTTTTCCTGGCTGAAGACTTCTCCCTCTGCAGTCAGTGTTTGTCTCAGCCCACAGGCTGTGCAAGGTCTTACTGGTTTTCCTATTGCATCACAGCTTGTGACATTACAACAATATCTGTAAGCAAAGTATAAAAACTAGATGTGGCTCAGTATCAGAATTCACCTAGTCTGCAGCTGCTTGCTTTCTAGGAGTGTGATTAGCTTGTTAAACACAGGGAAGGCAAGTAACTGCATTTTAGCAAACCAGCTGAACATAAAATTGTCAGACACCCTTCATTTTTTTCACCTTTGAGGATCACTTATGCTGTGCTCTTGAGACCATTTCTTTGTGACAGATTCCAAACAGCATAAGGAGGCAAAACCAAAGGATTCATTGTGCACTGAGGTAAATCTGATGAGACTTTCAGCTACAATTCCAGCTGTACTGCTTCATTACAAATGTACAATTTTCTGAAATCAAAATGAAAGGCCAACTGTAGGTGTACTGCCTCCTGTAGGGATTTTGAGTGTTACAATACATTTTTGTTTTGCGTTTTTTTAGCACATGCAAAAGTAGTGTTGGGACTAGATGTACACAGCCTGAATATGATGTTCTTCACAAATGGGATTCATACACCTGCACTTCTGACCAGCCTGTCTGGTTGTTTGTTGTGGCTTGCTATGGAAGTACAGGGATCAATGTCAAAAGTTCAGTACATGTGCACAAGCAGAGAGACAATGCCACATGGCACCACCTCTGTCCCTGTGGAAAATTAAATCCTTTCCACCTAATTCCTGACATCAAGTATAGTTAAGACAATTTTAAAGGGTCTTTAGGCAGAGAAGGCAGAAGTGTGAGGAGCCCCAGTTACAAGAAATGGAAGCAAGGTCTTCCCTATAAAAATCTGTTTTCTGTGCTCTTTCACACATCAAGTGTAGTTAGGACACAGGTGAAGTAAAAGCAGGATGATCACTGGATTTGGGTGCTCTAGGCAGCACTCCTGAGGAAGTCCAAGTTCCTTCCACTCTTCTAGGAATGAGCTGCACTGTGTGCAGGTAAGACTTTTACAATGATTCCTTACATCATTTGAGAGAGAGAAAGTACAACCCAGCCCCCAAAATGACTGGGCTGGGTAATGCTCCATGCCCAGCAGCACAGTACCCTTTGGCTGGGGTGGCCAGAGTACATAGAACACTGCAAGAGAAACACGCTCCTTGGGCAGCACAGCCTTCCCCCTTGCTTCATTTGCTCTACTATGAATAAAGTTTTAATCCCTGCAAAATAAACAGTTCTCTGCATCAGCCTATGACAGATTGCTCTGATGTAAGTTTCTCCATAATACAAGCCACAAATCAGCTCATAAATCTCACCTAATGTCTGTAAGTTGTAGTGGAACCATAACACACACTATTCCTGTGTAAATCAGTATTCAAAACTAGTCCAGAAACAACGGCTTCACCATATTAACGGAAGTCAGGCAGCTGGGCTTGTGAAAGACCTAACCCAAAGAAGTTGTGGTTTTTGAAATTCTCATTTATAGTGTGTAGCCAAACACTGGAGGACTGAACATCAAAGCCTCCCCGCCAGGCAGTGCGTATCTGTTTGTGAGATGTACCCCAGACTGTTCTTTCTCTCAGCTGTTTCTCTGGCAGTTGAGGCTGCATCCTCATGAAAAACATCTAAATAGCATTGCGGCTGGTAGAGCACCACTGCCTGATTTGTCTTGCCTGCTTCTGGTGTCTCCGGTATTTGGTAGGGATCAGATTCAGCCACAACCGGAGAAGAATAAGCAAAATTCTCGAAACAAGTATAAGTTTGAGATGTAGGTGTGGGTGGAAAGTCTCTCAGTACACTTTCACTAGGATAAATCCAGGAAGAACTGTGACCATCAATCTTGTCTTCAGTTGGTGTTGAAGATAACGGGCTCCAGGTAACAGGACGCAATTTCTGAGCTTCATCATTACTGTCCATGGCTAACACGTCAGGAAGGCAGTCATTTATCTTCAGCACTTTCTCAGAATCAATCTGAAAGAGAATGATTAAACAAAAAAGTTATCCAAGGAAAGAAGGCCGGAGTAGAGAATAGAGAGTGATTACTTTAAGGAATTTTAATATTCCCACACAGTTTTTAAGTTGCACTTTTCATATAAATTAATTTAAAATAAAACTTATGTAGAGAATGTTCAATGGAATTTATCAGACTATTTATTTAGAGATTCCTTTTTTTAAGTAAACTCACAATGACTATATTTGAGGAAGGAACCATGTCCCTCTACACTAAAGACTTTGCCAGGTTTTTGATGTGTGCTGGTTTTAGTTTGAAGGAGAAGCAACTGGAAGACAGCAGCAGTGGATGTTAGGTGTACTTCACTCCTTGCTCTTCTGCTCCTGTTCAGTGAACATCAGTAGTCCCACATGGGCCAGGGCAAAGGCTTTGGAGCCCCCTATGCACAGCACAGAAGCAGCAGCTCCGAGTTTGAAGGAGCTACAGAAGAAGCTGAAAGCCTTTTGCTAATCCTGTTCTCCCAGCCAGGCCTGGCAGTGCCTGGCAGGACCCCTGTACTGTCCTTCTGAGGGAACTGGGGCGGACACAGCTCTTGGGCTGCAGGGAAGCAGTATCCTCTGGGCTCTTGAGATCAGGGGTTTGAACAGCAACACTGGAGGAGTCACCTGCTGATCAAAAGATTTCATTTATTCTCCAGTTATGCATTTTCATTTTGCAGTAACAGACTGCAATGTGTTTTTCACTGCAGAGTCACATGAATGTTGAGAGTTTTCCATTGAATGGTAATATTAAACTCTGTTAATTTGTGTACAATGATTAAATGCAGTCAACACAAAAACTGACAAGAATTTTTAAATGCAGTCAACACAAGAATAGTTGTGTTGTTTTAAATCTACTAAGCAAAAAAATGGACAAATTAAAAGCTCTAGATTTTCAGTGATCTTACCTTAAACTCTTTGAATGACAGCACGTCGCTCTTGTTAGGACTAGGTATTACAGGACAGCAGCATTCCTTCACCCTGGAAATAGGAGACCAAAACAAATGACACTTTTTTTCTCTTATCAAAGCACACTCTACCAGGAGAAGCCACCCACAGATGTGTACAGGCAGAGCAGCAGATTACCAGTGTCTGAGAAACACCGCAAGCCAATTACTCAAAACATCCACACAGTCAGACAGCCAAAGGAAGAAATGAATGAGGCCTTGCAATGGGCTGGAAGCAACAAGCCGCAGCAGTTGTTTGTGAATTAGATTAGTTGTATTCTCTGTCAGAAACAGAAACAGGCATTACAACTTACCACTTCATCTTCCAGTGGCATATAGCTGCTACTAGGGTTGGAACTATCACTAGCAGGAATACAAAGTACAGCATGTTTGCTGTGGAAGAAAAAATTTTAAAATTTTGTTTTTAACTCTATAGATGTTAAAGTCACACATGTGGAGTTTCTGGGGCAAAAATAACATCAAGTCTGCATGGGATGCCTGTCACTAACAGCAGTAAAACTATGTGGTCCATGGTAGCAAAGTAGCTTGGCTGGAAGTTCTGGGATAGGTCTGTAAGTCTTTAGACCTTGATTTCCTTTATCAGAATGGAATTATTACTAGATTGCCTTTTATTTGCCCTCATATTTTATTTGCCCTCATACCTTAGCTATAAGAGTAATTTACAAAAGTTAAGGCAATGATAACCTCACTTAAGTATTGTTTTAAGTTTTCTCTCAGACACACAGAGAAGACAGATCTATGAACAACATCTTTACTACCATTTTGGACTGACTATTTCAAGAAAAACACTACACAAGTGTTAAAGTTCCCTAGGATTTATGCTGATTCACGTATCGCAGTATTTCCTTCTAGCTGGAAGACAGCCTTGGACTATGCTGTTCACAAACAGCTGAGGGGAGCACTAGTTAGTGACTGCTCTCCCTCTGCCTTGTCCAGTGCCTTCCTGCCTTAAGCCAGAGAGCTTGTGTATCCCTACCACACACCACAGAAAGGAATGGACCCAAGTTACACTCTCCTTGTATCTCCTTAGGGTTAATTAAGCCCTTGTTCTTATTCTCTGCATAGCTGTACAAACGTCTGGCTGGCTGATGAGAGCTTGAATTTGTGTGTTAGAAGCAGAACTGTGCCTGTGAGGGTGGCATGATGGTCAGACACTGTAGTAGTTAGCCCAAAACATGGAGTCTCCTTGCAAAACCAATACTTCCCCCTTTCCCATCCCTTCCCCTTCATCTCCAACCCAAACAAGTTTTTCAAAACTGGGCATCTCTAGTTTGGATCCTAAATTTCACAACCATGCTGACTGGTATTTTCAAGGGACAAAGTTATGGGCAAGTGATTTCCTCTTCTGCTTTGGTGATCAAATCTGCCCAGTTAGCAAACTACTGTGCCCATGCGAACAACCCGTCTGTATTGGCTTATGAAGGAGACTTGGCAATGGTTTTAAAGACTGATGAAAGTAAGAGTCAACATTAGAAGTTCAAAGTTCCATACAGGAATTACCTGTTGCACACAAGTCTGTAGGTTTTCTTATATTAGCAATCCAGTTAAATCCAAATACAATTCTTCAGTGAGTTCTAACAAACAGGACTCACTAGGCATGCAAATGTGCATATATTGAGCCATTTCCCAGAAGGATACAAGACTTAAATATGGATGTAAATTAGGCTCATTCTAAAATTTAGGAAAAAACCTTTCTGCTTAGAAGTACCAAAATGCCATGTTGCCATGCTCGTATCATTTCGCAGTTGGATTCTTTCTTCAGTGAATGCTCCATTGAATTAAATGTTTTCCCTCGAGAAAGGAAGACTATTATAACATTTTAAATCATCCCATCCTTCCACTAGAGGACATTATTCACAGCCAGTACTCACAGTTAGATGGTGTATCTATATATCTAAAGTTAACAATGCGAGTCTCTCCTCCACCTGTAAATGCTTTAACCGCTATTTTGTATTTTGTATTTGGCATCAGGTGTTTCACGGTGTATCTCTTTTCTTCTGGGTTTTCAATTGTGTATTTACATAGCTCTGACTCATCTAAAACAAAATAGATAAGACAGAATCACGGGATCACAGAATGCTCTGGGTTAGAAGGGACTCTAAGGATCACCTAGTTCCACCTCCCCTGCCATGGACAGGGACACCTTCCAGTAGACCAGCTAACTTAGCCCCATCCAGCCTGGCCTTGAACATTTCCAGACATGGGGCATCCATAGCTTCTCTGGACAAACTGTTCCAGAGCCTCACAACCCTCACACTAAATCTTCACCTAATAGCTAATCTGAACCTATGCTCTTTCAGCTTAAAACCATTACCATTTGCCCTATCAGTAAGGGCCCTGGTAAAAAGTCTCTCTCCACTCTTTTTATAAGCCCCCTGTTAAGTACTGGAAGGTTGCAATAAATTGTCCCCAAAATATTACAAAACCAGTTAACTGAAATAACAAAACATTTGCAATCTGCCTTCTTTGTAATATGCACACTTTCTTCTGGGAAGGATGATGCATCCTGACTCACTGCCACTGGGCTGAACTCACAACCCTTCTAACTGGACTGACCACAGCACTGTCCTCCTCTGGCAGACATCTAACAACTTGTTGTCAAAGACTAAACCTTATTTATTTTAATTTCTTTTTCTTCAAGCATTGTACCAGAATTATTTGAGTTTTGCCATTTCCTTTTTTTACTGATACCACAATGGTTAAAAGTTTCTTAAATCGTGGAATGTTTGGGGGGAGCTAGGCCCAGAACAAGCCTCAGATCATTAGGCTTGGTGGGTCAAGTTGAAACTCACCTGAATGATTCTGATAAATGGGGTGATTGTTAATTATATTTGTGTGACCGTAATTTATGGATGATTGTATATGATTATAACCTGTAACAAGAATAATGTTTTCATCCAAAGTTGGATGAAATCAATAGAACAATGTAAATTTAATAATTAAACCTTTAAGTGATGTAATTGTGAGGGATAAAAGGGGAGTGTCTTTTCAGGGTTCTCTCAGAGTTAGATTTGGGTTTCTTACCCCTAACTCTCGGGCTTTTCAATAAAGCACCTCATAAAATCACCTGCGATTATGTGTTCTGTTTCCCAATGCTAACATTTTTGGTGAACTCAGATGGGACCCTGTGAGTGCTGCTGAGCGCGTTTGTGACCCGATCACGCTCCAGCCGGCACTGGGTGATTCTCAGGAAGCCCAACGGCCATGACCATCTCCTCCGCTCACAACATCCCACAGGTAAGAGGTAAGGTGCTTGAATCTGGTCTGGTAATACCTGTCAGTCAGATGCAGCAAAAGCCACACTCAGTTGGGTTAAGGAATTCCTGGGGGTCTTTGCCTAGGCACTGTCCATTAGACAACTGCAAAAGTGTTTTGGGCTCAGCATTTGTGGTTTGTGGTTGTATTGTAGTGGTAATATGGAGAAGGATAAAAGGATTTTGGGCCGCAATGCCCCCATTCGGTTTCTCTCTTGGGGGTGCTTAATATCATATTGGAANGGTTAAGGAATTCCTGGGGGTCTTTGCCTAGGCACTGTCCATTAGACAACTGCAAAAGTGTTTTGGGCTCAGCATTTGTGGTTTGTGGTTGTATTGTAGTGGTAATATGGAGAAGGATAAAAGGATTTTGGGCCGCAATGCCCCCATTCGGTTTCTCTCTTGGGGGTGCTTAATATCATATTGGAAACAGAAAAAAAAGTAACTTTGGGGAAGAGTTACATAAGGGTAAGTTGACTGCTTATTGTAACACATGGTGGCCAGAATACCTCCTGGAGAGTGGGGTGGACAATCCCTGTTTACTGTCATTATTTTGGTCAGAATCTGTTGTGCCAGGGGCCACTGCTAGCATCCCTGGGGGTAGCATGGACGGATCCTGGTTTATTGT
>VXBU01014699.1:0-25893 GCA_013400315.1 Bombycilla garrulus
CTTGAAGCCTTTGGGCTCTGGATTAGCCTGGCATCCTGATGCCTTTTGTTGTCATAAGATATGTTAAACCCATGTTTTTTTATCTAATCCAGATGAAGAGAATCTCAGAATGTGTCAGGTTTGGGGGACCACAGTGGCTCATCTCTTTCCACCTTCCTGCTCAAGCAGGGTCATCCCAGAGCACAATGGAGCAGGATTGCGTCCAGATGGTTCTGGAATATCTCCGGTGAGGGAGACTCCACACCCTCCCTGCACAGCCTGTTCAGTGCTCGGTCTCTGCACAGAAGAGAATTTCTTCTGAGTGTCCAGGTGGAACTTCCTGAGCATCAGGTCCTGCCCGTTCCTCTGGTGCCATTGCTGGGCCCCAGGGAACAGAGCCTGGCCCTGCTCGGAGCTCTTCCTGCACACAGGGACACCCAGGGCTGAGGGCCCCTCTTAGCTGGGCCTCCAGGCTGAACAGCCCCAGCTTCCTTGGCCTCTCCTGGGCACAGAGATGCTCCACCCCTCCCTCAGCTCCGCAGCCTCTGCTGGCCCTGCTCCAGGAGCTCCTGTCCCTGCTGTGCTGAGGATCCAGAGCTGGACCCAGCACTCCAGATGTGCCTCACAGGGCTGAGGAGAGGGTCTGGATCCCCTTCCTGACCTGCTGGCAATGCTTTTCCCAGGGCTTTCCAGGATCCTAGTGGCCACCTTGGCCACTAGGACACACTGCTGGCTCGTGGACAGTTTCTTGTCCACCAGGACCCCCCAGGTCCTTCTCCACAAAGCTGCTTCCCAGCAGGTTGGCCCCAGCCTGTGCAGATGCCCGGGGCTATTCCTCCCCAGGTGCTGGACCCTGTGCTGGCCCTTGCTGAATTTCAGAAGGTTCCTCTCTGCCCATCTCTCCAGCCTCCTGAGATCCCTGTGAGGGGAGGCATCAACCATCTCATCCAAGTCATGGATGAACAAATTCAACAATAGTGAGCTCAGGAGTGAACCCTGGGGGACACCACTAATGACAGGCCTCTAATGAGACCCTTTGCCACTAATTACAACCCTCTGGCTTCTGCTGTTCAGCCAGTTCTCTGTCCAGCCCATTGTCCACTTCTCCAGCCCCAACTGTCTGAGTTTCCCCAGGAGGATATTATGAGAGGGTGTCAAAAAGCCATGATGAAATGAAGGTAAATAATATCCATTGCTCTCCCTTTGTCCACCCAGGTAGTTTTTTCATTATAGAAGGCAATCAGGTTGGTCAGGCATGATTTACCTTTAGTGAATCCATGCTGACCATTCGTGATTACTTCCTTCTCCTTTGCTGTGAGTAGAGGGGACCTCCAGTATGAGGAGCTTCATCACCTTTCC
Source organism: Bombycilla garrulus (assembly GCA_013400315.1). NCBI lineage: Eukaryota > Metazoa > Chordata > Aves > Passeriformes > Bombycillidae > Bombycilla > Bombycilla garrulus. The sequence continues at coordinate 1,339 of VXBU01014699.1, forward strand.
AGGGTTTGAGGTGAGTCTGACAGGTCCCTAGTTCCCTGGGTCGTCCTCCATGCCCTTTCTGAAGACCAGAATGACATTTGCTTTCTTCCAGCCCCCAGGCTCCTCTCCTAATCTCCATTACTTTTCAAAGATAATTAATCAGAATAATGTCAGCGGCCTTGCTCTGGTGTCCACAAGCTCCCTCAGCACCTGTGGACACATCCTGTCAGGGCCTCTGGGCTTGTGGATTTCAAGCTTGCCTAGATATTCACTAACCCAGTCCTCCTTGAAAGTAAAGTCTTGCCAAAGGATAGTCTTCCTTCCAACATTCCTTTAGCCTGGTTTCCTGGGCCAGAGATCCCTGAGGGCTGATCTTGTCCAGTACAGACGGATGCAAAGAAAGGCACTCAGGAACTCTGCTTTCTCTAAATCCTCTGTTACCAAGGTGTCACCTCCATGTAGGAACAGACAGACACATATCATCCTTGGTTTTCCTTTTGTTATTAATATATTTTCAAAAGCCCATCTTCTTGTCGTTTACATCCTTGCCCAGATTTAATTCCAAGGTGGTCCTTGGCCTTCTTTGTCTCATTTCTACTTATTCCAACAATCTCTCTATATTCATTCCAAGTGGCCTGAACCTGCTTCCATCTCCTGTGTACTTCCTGCTTGCACTTGAGGAATGACAGGAGTTGTCTGCTTATCCACTCAGGTTTCTTGCCCCCTTTGCCCAATTTCTTGCTCACTAGGATGCATTGTTGTTGAGTCTGGAGGAAGTGATCCTTGAATATCAGCTTGGACCCCTTTACCCTGCAGGGCCTGTTCCCATGTGCTTCTTTCAAGAAGATCCCTAGATTGGCTAAAGTTAGCTCTCGTGAGGTCTGTGATTGTAATCTTGCTTGCTGTCCTGCTTTTTCTTCACCCCCACCTGGACTCCACAAGCTCATTCATAGGCAGTGCAACCAAGACTGACCCCAAGCTTCACATTTCCAACAAGGCCTTCCCTGATTGTTAAGATAAGGTTGAGCAGCATGCTGCTCCTTGTAGGATTCTCCACTGCCTGTGAAAGCATGTTGTCATCAATGCTTTCCAGGAACATTCTGCAGTGTTGCTTCGCTAGCTGATGGCAGGGAAGCTGAAGTCCCCCACAAGAACCAGAACCTGTGACTTTGAGGTTGCTTTATGTTGCCTGTAGAAAGCTTCATCTACTTCTGTTCAGGTGGCCTCTAGCAAACACAGCAGTGTCACCCTTACTTGTCTGCCCTCTTATTCTGACCCATGAGCTCTGGTCTCACTCATCATCTACCCCAGACAAAGCTTGACACATTCCAAGTGTTGCCTCACATAGTTGTCAACTCCACCACCCCCTCCAAGGCACCCAAGGGATACAAATGTCTCTCATGGCCATCTGTTGCCTTGTTCCACAGGCTGACTCTGTCTCTGGAAGAAAAGGATCTGAGCCTCAGAACTCTGGAAGAAAACAACCTGGCCCAGATCAATCAGGCATCTCAGCTTCGTTCTGCCCTTAACCATGCTGAGGTGCTGCACTCAGAGCATAGAAGAGAGCTGCTGGAGCTCAACACCCAGGTGAGCTGTGCACTGGCATCCTCTTCTCCAGGGACACAACACCACCTTTGGCTTGGAGGCCCCAACCTCTTTTCCCTCCCAGTAGCATCCACTGCTTCCGTGTTCTGCCCAGGGCTGCTGCTGTACCCTGAGGCCAAGGCTGGATCTGGTGTGTGCTCCCATTGTTTTCCTTCATTCTCTCTTGGGTTCCAGCAGGAAATCTGGGAGGAGAAGCAGCAGCAGACTCCTTTGGAGTTTCTCTGTCCCTGTGTTAGCAGTGTTGTCCCAGACACACTTGGTGCATGTGGTGGGGCACTGAGCAATGTGGGGAACACAGATGTGGCTCTGGCAAGCTGGGGAGGGCACTTCCACCACAGCCAGTTCAGCTGCTGTGCAGAGCTGCAGCCTCAAGGATGCCCATTGCCTGCCTTGCCCTGTGTTCTCTGCATTTGTCTGCATTGCAATCCTTGGTTCTGTGCCTTCTGCTTCCTGCATGTTTTTAGCCTGAAGTAATTTCTCCTTTATTGCTCTCCACTTTTCCCACTCTGCTGCCTCAGGAGCAGCCCTGTCCCTGAGGCTCTGTGCATCCATCTTCCAGATCCGGGCCCTGCAGGACACAGTGAAGGAGAAGGCGGCTGCCCAGGCAGGTCGAGAGCAGCAGCTGCTGCAGGAGCTGGAGGAGTCACGAGCAGGAGAACGGTGCTTGAAGGATTCTGTGCATGCACTGGAGGCTGAAGTGTCTGAGCTGCGTGTGAGGCTCCAGAGTTCTAAGAACAGAGCAGAGACCTTGGCCACACAGTGCCAACAGGCCAGTGGTGCCCACCAAGAAACTCAATCCCAGCTGGACAAACTGCTCTTTGTTCTCCACCACATGATGAGGGACAGCAGAGACTTGGTCACTTGGAGCGCAGGCAAGTGTAGGAGGCTGCATGAGCATGTGGAGTGAGGGGGTAGTTCCTGGTCATCCTGGTATGACACACTTGCCCTGTCAGTTTAGGCTGACACAAGCCTTGGGAAGTCTTAACAGCTTTACTTCTCTGCAGAGACAAGTCCATGTTTGTATGCAGATCAGAATCAGAAGTGAGATAGACCCAAGTCCTGTCAAGCCACAGGGCCTGTGCAGTTGTCTTTAGGACAATGCTGACATTAGTGGTCATCAGAATAATGTCAGCCTGTGACACACATCCTGCTGCAAGGCAAGCTCTAGGACAATGACAAAGGTACCTCTCCTAGGTAGAGAGGCCTTGTTTGTTGGAGACCATTGGATTAAATCTTGAAACATCTTCTCTTTTCAGAAGAGGGTCATGTCATGGGCCTAACTGCTTCTCAGACTGGGGATATCCCCACAGAGCTCACAGTGGACAGAGCAGCAGCAGCTCTGCAAGACCTGCAGCAGCACCTGGAGCATTTCCAGAAACATCTGGTAATGTATGCCCAGTACACCCAGAAATCCTGTGTTGCTGCTGGAGGAGCAGAGTGCCTAGGCCAGGATGGGTGTCACTCCTTGTAGGGGGGTTGGCTCACTGGTGAGGGCAGAAAGGAGGATCACAATCACATCTACCAGTATGATCCAGCTGCCCTCTCCCACCTGAGCTATTTCTGCCTTAGTGTTGATAGCCCTTTGTCTCCTGCCAGCATGGCACTGACAGGTGATTCTGCTCCTCTTAACTTCCAGAATGATGCAAGGAAGAAGATACAGGCCATGGAGCTGGAGCTGGGCATGGGGAAGGCTCAAATGGACAATCTCAGAGTGAGCAATCAGGAGCTGCAGATACAGTTGGATGAAAGACGGGCAGGTACAGCTTCTCCTCTGTCACCCACTGCCCCATCCTGTCTTGCCAGCAGAGATCTCACAATGCCACACAGAGGAAAAGTGCCTCGAGATGACAGAGGGGAAAAACAACCAGCAGGAGATTTATGCATCCAAGTGCCATTGAAAGCTTTTTATTGAGAAAGATGCCATGAGTGGCAGTGCCATCTGGCTGTGCTGTGGCTGATCCTGTGCACAGCTGGTGCCTTTCAGGTGCCACATCTGTGCTAAGGAACTGTAGCTGGATGCCTCAGGTGGATTCCCCCAAACTCCAGGCCCTGCTAGAGCCTCCAGGCTATTGGCCCCTCTGGAGCAGGGCTGCACAGGCACCCCCGCTCCTTTGTGTCTCTTGTATTGATCACTCTGCACAAATCCAAGAGCAAACACTTTCCTGTTCCTCTGAACCTTGCCCCTTTCATTCCTGCTTTTGTCTCTGCCAGGAAGTTTCCTTGATTTCTGTCAGCTTTGGAAGCCCTTGCGGGCTTAGGGCCTGGCAAACACAGAGAGGCAGTGAAGACAGTGCTGTTGTCTCTGCAGGATGCACATCAGTTTGTCTTTCCTTTGCTTTTCCCCTTCTCCTTGCCCTTCCCACCTACAGCAATGCGGAGAGCAGAACAGCAGAAAATGACTCTGGAAAGTTCCCTGAAGGAAGAGACCTTTGCCATGAAGGAAGAGGCTGTGACTCTTCGACAGGAGGTGGCATCTCTGCAGAAGAAACTGGAGAACCTGGAGAAGGAAAAGAAGGATGTGCTGGTGAGAATGGCAGATGCTACAAAGGGCCATTTCCTAGCTATGATTGGACCTTGTGTTAGTAGTTCTAAGGCGCACTTTTTTCCAGTTTAACTTTTCTAATTTCATTCTTCTGACAAAGGAGGAAAAGATGTTGTTGTCATGTCAGAGCCAGTTAGTGTTGAGGCTGCTGATTTTCCTCCATGCTGGAGTTCAGTGCCCTAGAACCTTTAGTTCTCAATGCCCACACTGTCTCTATTGATATTGCAAGGACTGGGCAATTCCTCCTGTGTGCTAACCCCTGTTCAGATTTCTAAATATCTGGACCTGGAAGGAAAGGTGAGAAGACCAAGCTTGCTGTTAATAGAAAGGTGTTTGGCCTTGGCCATCTGNGTGTTGAGGCTGCTGATTTTCCTCCATGCTGGAGTTCTGTGCCCTAGAAGCTTTAGTTCTCAATGCCCACACTGTCTCTATTGACACTGCAAGGATTGGGCAATTCCTCATGTGCTAACCCATGTTCGGATTTCTAAGTATTTGTATTTGGAAGGAGGGGTGAGAAGACCAAGTTTGCTGTTAATAGAAAGGTGTTTGGCCTTGGCCATCTGAGAGCAGCCAGTGGGGAGAGAAGAGAGGAAAGTCAAGTGCTGGTGCAGATAAGGACGTGCCTGCAAGGAGAGCACTGGTCCTGAGTGGGAACAGAGAATGACAGACTGATCTGGCCATTGCTGCTCCAGGAGAGGGCAGTGGGGCTCTCAAGGATGGTGCCATGGAAACTCCACACAGGAAATGTCAAAAACCGCTCCTGTCGCCCCAACACCAGGGAATGAAATGCTGGGGGTGTTTGTTCTTCCCTTCCTCCCTGATGGCGAGCACATCCTCGCATTTAGGCACTGCCTAAATCCTGCTTAGGGTGCATTTGAAATCCTGGCTGCAATTCTGGCAGCTTCTCCCCAAAGGAACACTGGAGTGGAGCTGCAAGAGGTCAGGGAAGTGTGGAAAGGAAGCTGGGACAGGTTGAGTGAGCTGGGAAAGACACAGCATCAAGGGGGGCCCAGCAAGGGTCTGCAGCACCACGAGAGGCAGAGAGAGAGGGGCAGCCTGTGCCTGCCCCTGCAGCAGGAGTCTAGAACTGGTATGAAAAGCAAACCAAGAGAGCAAAGGAAGTGACCCTTTTTCTCCCTGTTTTGGCAGCATGAACGAGACGGGCTGCAGGCAGAAAAAGAAAAACTAGAGTATGAGAAAAAACTTCTGGAGGAATCAGTCACAGCCTCTGAAACCCAAGCGAATACAGCAATAGACAAGAATCACTCACTTGAACAAGAGCTCCAAACTGTGCTGTCCATGTTAAAAATTAAAAATGAGGAAGTGCAAAACCAGGGGAAGAAAATGGAGATTCTTCAGAAAGAGACAGCAGAGACCAAAGCTTTGCAGGAGCATCTCACTCGTGTGACTGCCATCCTATCAGAGAGGGAGGGAGAAATGAAGTTGTGCCAAGAACAGATGAGAATGTTGGAAAAGCAAAAAGAAATGCATAAAACTGCTCTTAATCAGGTTATTAAGGATATATCAGAGAAAGAACAGAAAACAGAATCCCAACAGGAACAGATACAGGAGCTGGAGAAGCAGCAAGAAAAGCAAAGGATTGTTTTAAGCAAAATGAACCAAGAGCTGGAAGAGAAGGACCGGGAGATCAGATCCCAGCAAGAACTGATAACAGAACTGGAGAAGCAGTTAGAACTGCAGAACTCTGCTGTCTGCAGAGTGAGCAAAGAGCTGGAGGAGAGACACCTGGAGATCAAATTCCAGGAGGAGAAAATAATGATTCTAGAACAGCATGGTGCAGTACAAGTCAGAAATCTGCTTGTGGATCTTGATGATATGAAAGGAAACCTGAAGGAGAAAAGGTTGGAGCTTCTTTCTCTGACTCAGCAGATTCAAGAACTGGAAAAGGAGAGAGAAGATGTGAAATCTCTAAATGCTAGCCTCGAGCACCTAAGGACTGTTCTTAAGGACAGAGAGAGTGAGTGTGACACTCAAAGGGGAGAGTTAAGGCTCTTGCAGCAGCACAAGGAACGGCAAGATGGGCATCTGCAAGAGCTTCTTGGTAAAGTAGAAATCATGACACTTTCTTTATCTAAAAAAGATCAAGAGCTTGAGTCACAACAAAAGCAAATGCAGGAAGCTGAAGAAGTCATGGAAATGCAGTTAAAGACTGTCCGTGACCAACTGGAGCAGACCTTAGCAACCCTAAAAGAAAAAGACAGGCATATGGACATCCAAAAGCAACAAACAAGGAGTTATGAGGAAAAAACAGAAGAACAGATGAATGTCTTGCACAGAGACTTAGAACACTCTAGGACAATACTGAAAGAAAAGGATTTAATGATTGAATCTCAGAAGGAACTGATTGAGACCTTCCAAAAACAAAAGCAAGATTCTGAACAGCAGAAGCAAATTCTGCAGTGTCTTCAAGTGGAACTAAAGGTAAAAGAGCAGGAAATTGTATCCCTTAGAAAGCAATATGAAGCATGCAAGGAAAAGGAGGAAAAGCATGAATCTGAGCAAAGAAATTTCCATGCAACAACACTGACTCTGAAAGAAAAAGAGGAAAAAATTTGTGTTCTGGAGGATGCTATCACAAAGCTTCAACAGCAGAAGGAAGAGACAGTGGTGCACACTAATGCCATACTTCAAAAACTAGAATATGCTGAATCTTCTCTTGAAGCTAGAGATCAAGAGATAGTTTCTTTGCAAAAGCATGTCCAGGACCTTCAAGAGCAGAAGGAGATGGCAGGAAAGCAGGCCAAAAATCTAGAGGAGGATCTAGACAAAGTGAGCCAGATGTTGCAGAAGAACCATTTGGAGTTCCTCAAGCAGACAGAACAAATTAACACATTCCAGCTTCACGAAGAAAGCATGACAGTAGCACTAGCATCATGCCAGAAGCAAGTGACTCTGCTTGAGGAAGTGGTGAGAAAGAAAGACGAAGCCAATGATGCTCTTAGGCAAAAACTCCAGCATGCAGAAGAAGAACTGAAGACTTTGCAGAATCTCCAGCTTAGGCTAGCTGAGAAGAATGAAGAGGTTAGATGTGATGAAGAGCAAGAGTTCCTGAGAGAAACCTTCGCTGGAGAAGGAGACATCAAAGCTCAAAGTGAGCGAAAGCAGTTAGAAGAGGAATTAAGAGCTCTTCAGGAAGATCTCCACCATGTTCAGCAGACTCTGACAAAGAAGGATAAAGAGATCAAGTACCAGACAGACAGAGTCAAGTATTTAAAGAAGACTCTGATAGAGAGAGAACAGGAGCTTAGGAGGCAGAGTGAACTCCTGAAAGAATTAACATTGGCTTTGCGATGGAAAGATGAAGGGGAAACCCTAAAGAAACAAATCAAAAAACTCCAAAAATGGGAGGAAGAGGAAGTAGAGAAGAGGAAAATTCTCCAGGAGAGAGACCATCTCTTGCAAAGGCAGAAGGAAATGACCCAACAATTGGAAGCTGAGAGGGAAGCCAGTGGTGAAGAGTTGGAGTGTGTGGCTGCTGCTTTGAAGCAGATAGAAAGCAGAGAACATGAATGGAAAGAGAACACTCAAGTCCTGAGTGCTGCACTGAGCAAGAGTGAAATGGCCAATGGGAATCTGAAGAAAGAAATAACCATCCTGCAGAGAATGGTTTCAGAGAGAGACACAGACCGATTTCATCAACAGGTAGGCACAGGTATTGACCTTCACTCCACTACAACATCCCTGAATTATTCCAGTGATGTTTCCCATAAAGAGGTGGGATTCGTTATCCCTGTCAGTCCAGGCCTGCTTGGGCAAAGCAGCCCAGGCTGCAGCAGGCAGCCCTGTCTGTCTGCCTGGCTCCAGCTAGAGACCATTGACTGCCAGATTGTTTCCTGGCACACCTGGAATGACTGATGCAGCTCAGGAGCTTGCTGTTCAAATCAGCTCCAGGCCAAAAGCTGTGCATGGGGTGCTGCTTCTCCCATGCCCACACAAGGAGAGGCAAAACATGGGGATTTGTATTTGGTGTGGGAAGGAATGGAGCAGGTGAGCAGAGTGATGGACTCAACCCAGCAGAGCTTTGTATCGAGAGGGCTGAGCAGCAGCTGCACTGCTGGTGCTTCAAGGGTGCTTCCTGAGATGGAGATTTCTGAGGGACAGCTTTTCCAGTGTACTAAAAGAATGGGATTTATATTATCACCTGGTCAGGTTAAATGCTCAATTATGCATTCAGGACATGTTTGTACTGCCATCCAAAGTCATGCAGGCAAACTTGTGTATATTTCTCCAAAGTGAATTGATTCAGGTCCTGCTAGTGGAACAGCTGCAATAGCTTGTGCTGCAGCTTTGCCAAGAATTTGCCTATATTCTGGTGTTCATTAGTATATTGGCATGTAAAAGGTGCTACTATGAAAACACTGTATTTATGCATTATACATTTACTTATGACTTGAGAAATATTACTTGCAGCCTGATCCAGGATGTTGACAAGTATTGTGATCTGTTGATGGGACGTAAAGATGTGACAAAGGGCAAGAAATGTGAAAAAAGCATGAGATTTCAGTTAAATCCATGTAGGTCAGGTATGCAGGAACATTCTGTCAGGTAATGCAGTTGCATCCACACAGGTTGGTTTAGTGCTGATACCAAGACTACAGTTACAGGGTGCTCCAAGGAGCAGTTCATGAAAAAATGCACAGAGGAGGAGGTGGCTCCTGATTAAGTTCAGAGCAGTGTATATGGCCTGATTGATAATGTGGTATTTTCAAAGAGCAGTTCTGTAGGAGGATGTAACAGGTAAAGAGAATAGAGGACAAAACTGGTGTTTTATCACTGCAGAAACACATGCTTTACCCACATCTTGCACATTTGATTGTCTAAGGACAGAGAGTAGAACTTTAGGTAAGAGAATTTACGATGATCAAAGAGGATGACCAAAGATGGTAAATAACTTCTCTAAAAGGAAGATGTAAATTTTTAAGTATTCACAACTGACAAGAAATAGCTGAGAGAGAGAGGTGGAGACACTACAGAGATTTGTGAAACCATGAAGTGGCTGGATAGGAAATTAATGCTTCTAGTCTCTCAAAATCAGAATGGGGAACACTGAACAAAACTAGCAGGAAGCAGATCCAGAATAAACTCTTCTCAATTCTCCAGGATTTGGAGGAGGGCCCCTAGAGAAGAGGGTAAGTTGTTTTGACCTGTGGACAAGGAGGAGAAGAAGGACCTTAGCACTGTCCATTCCTGCTGTGGTCACTCTCTCCAATGTATTTATTCTGATACCCTTCTAACCAGCTCATGGAATCTCCTCTCTGAATCCCAGCAGGCTGTTGCTGAAGGGGAGCAGCTGTCATGGCTCTCAGAGAAGAGACTTATGTTGCAGAGCCTGGAATGTCTGCAGCAAACAGTTGGAAAGCTAGAAGATGAAAAGCTGGAGCTCAAGCAGCAAAACACTGAACTCAGGAGGACTCTTGAGCAGGTAAATTGGGCTTTTGCTGCTTCTGCAGAGCCTCAGGCTCCTCTGGAACACAACACGTTAGCCTAGGCAGTGCTTTGGAGTCCTCTGCTTGTTTCCTTGCCTCTCCCTGTCCCTGCTGTGGGCACAGCCTTTTGTTTGTTCTCTCTATTGTGGCAGCCCATGGCTTTCACAGGGGCACCTTCACTCCGCTTCCTCCCTGCCTGGCCCTGTGTCGCCTGACACACACTGGCCTCTCTTGCACAGCCCCTGCAAGAGCTTTTTGTCCCCAGTGTTATCTGGTGCAATTAAGGGTCTCAGAGCAGAGATCTCCTTGCCTTGATGTCCAGAGGTCCTTTTGCTCCGTCTTTGCTGACAGCTTTCTGTGACCCTCTCTCCCATCCAGGTGGAACACGAACGGAGGAGACTGAAGAGATGTTTTAGGGGTCGGTTACTCCCAGATGCCTGTGTATTTTCTCCCTCTGAGTTTGAGCAGTGCAAATTGCCCACTTCTGGACAGGTGAGAACAACATTTTCCTTGGTGCGAGGAGGCTTTGGTCATACAGAGGAATGATGGGAAATCCCAGTGGCAGCAGCTCTCCAACAGATGCCTAACAGAAGTTAAATATCACCTGTGGCGGTGACCAAACAGACTGAAAGAACATCCTTTAATTTTCTTCACAGGAGGAGTCTCATGCTCACTGCAATCAGCACTTAGCTGAGTTACAGAACCAGGTGAGAAGGAAAATTTTCATCAATGGCGGCTGTGACTGTACTCATGGTACAGCCTGAGTTGTGTTTGGCTATCAGGAAGTGAGTACAGCAGGTATTGTCAGTCCTGAGTGGCAACAACCAAACAACATCCTTTACCTTGGTCTTATCTCTGACTTGTCTAAAGATCAAGTGGTGGGGGAGAGAGATTGGATGAAATTCAGAACACTGGAAGTCATCTGAAAATATCAGAATCGTAGAATCATAAAATGCTTAAGGTAGGAAAAGTCCTCTGAGATAATCTAATGCAACTATTAAGCCAGTGTTGTCAATCCCAACACTAAACTATGGCCCGAAGTGCCACAGCCACATGTTTTCTGAACACTTCCAGGGACAGTGGTTCCACTACTTTCCTGGGCAGTCTGGACCAGGATGTTCTCCTTTGTTGCCTGTTTCCATTTTCCCTTGACTGCATTAACAGTGGAGCTTGCATCTTAGTAGAAATCCAGGGATCTGAAGAAATGCCAAGAGGCTTAATATTCCACTGGGCTTAGTTGTCTGCATTGTGCTCTGCTCCTGTGTGGATTGCTCTGAAGTTTAAGAGAGGGAGAGTTTGCTCCCTGTCCCTCAGCGGCCTGTCCAGCAGCTCAAGTAGAAGAGTCCTCCAGTAGCTCAGGGAAGCAGCAGCCCTCGTGCTGATGCACAGCCTGTGGAGAAAGGGGTTGGTGGCCCAAATGTGTGCTTTGGAAATCAGTTGGGTTCCTAAATCGTGTCAGAATTCTCTCTAATAGACCTGTGGTGGCTGAGGGCTGTACTTGGGAAGGGTTTGCCCACCCTGAACTGGACTTGTTGATCATGTGAGCTCTGTTCAGGGCCAGTGTGGGAGCCTGTTCCTTTCTCCTTCCCTGAGGGCAGAGTGTTGGTGAGGGCTGAAGTTGGAGGCTGTGTCTGCCCCGACAGCCAGTATCAGCTGGCTGCGGATGTTCCTGCCAGCATGGGCTTGTCTGAGCCAGGCCTTGTGCCTCTTTCAGGTGTCCCTGCTGCAGTCCCAGCTGGCCCAGGACCGAAAGCAGCGGCAGAACTACATTGAGAGCTGTGCAAGGACCAGCCAGGAGCTGTCAGACCTTCACCAGGAGCTGTCCTGCTCCTTTGCAGCTGTGCTCAAGGAGCCCAAAGCTGCTGTTCTGGAAGCAGAGACTCAGAGGCTGGATCGGTCTCTGAGCCTTAACTCAGCACTGACATGCCTGAGCCATCAGTCTCTGGAGAGACAGCCTGAGCATCCAAGAGCTAGACCTGCCAGAAGTGATGATGTCCTGAGGTAACAGCGCCTCTGGTCTCCATTTGAATGGAAGGATTTCTGCTAAGACAAAGAGCTCATGGATGTGAGAAATGAGATCAACTCCTCAGGGCAGGGCCACTCCCTGCCTTTAACATCTGTTGATCTGTTGGTCTCACATTCAGCTGTTGTCAAACCTCACCTTATGTTGAAGATTAGGATCTATGAAGCATTATGTCATGAAGTGGATGATTTCTGGGGCCAAAGTGTGAATATGTGAGAACAACACCATAGGTAAGGAGAGAAGAATGACGAATGGAGAAGAAAGCCCAAACAAGAAATTAATAATCCCTGAACAGTAAGACTTGCAGGTGCCATCTGTGCGAGGGCAGCTACTTAAAAGGACTCAGAGTGCGCTACAAACAACTAAAGTAATGTAACAGTTTGTGGTGTTTGCATTTGCAAGCATCTCCTAGGGACAGACATTTTTATTTTCTTTTGAATAAATTTTTTTTCAGAAGAAAATTACATTCATTTTCACTGGCACAGTGAGGCTATTGTTAGCTCTTATAAAATTTCCCTTCTTGAGGGCAGAGGTGTTCCCTGCAACAAGTAATGGGAATTTAAGGTGTTATCAAAGGGGTGAAGAGTGCACAGCAGGTATCAAAGTTCAGTGAGAAATGGGGCTTCTTTTCCCTTCTCCCTTTTCTTCCCTTTTCCCCTCCAAAGCACTGGTGGCTTTGCCCTAGCAGTCAGCCTGACGGGCAGCTCGACTGCTCTCCACAGACTGTCAGTGGCCAGCTCCAGCCCTGCCACAGCCCCAGGCCACAGATCCCATGGGGAGGGTGTCCTGGGCAGGGGGAGCTGCTCTGCAACAGTAGTTGAATCCCCTCCCTCCTGTGCTCCCCATGCTGCTGGAAATGCATCCCAGGATATGGGTACTCTCTGGAGCAGTGCAGGGAGAGGTGTCCTCTGACTCTTATCCCCGCCTCTCAGCCCAGCAATCTTGTATCTATATGGTCTCTGAGAAGCTGGCCAGTCTCAAACAGCTGAATGAAGCTGGAACTCTCTGCTTGGACCCCTCTTACAGCTGGTTTCCTGCCCTAAATCCACTTTTCTTGTTCCCCCAGGATCTGACAGATTACAGGAAGGAAGAGTAGGGTAGGATGTGGCTGGGGGATCTAACCTCTCACCACCAAGTCCAGGGTGTTGCTGACAGGAGACCATTTTCTCGAAGTCGGAGAGGTTGTAGTCACCTTGTTCCCTTGAGAGTAGCTGGCTTGGATCTGCCCCTCCAGGTACAGGTAACAGACGGTGCTGGGGTGAGTGGAGATGCAGCGGAACATCACGTCAGCCCCCGCAGTCACCTCGTGCCCAGGCAGGACAGAGAGGTCGGGTCTGGGGAGACGGAGCTCTGTGGAGATAGGAGAGGGAGTGAGAAGGTGCAGAGGGCTTTGGTGTGGTGCTAAGAGCACCGGGATCTCTGTGAAGCCACAGAGCACCAGGAGCACTAGGATCTCTATGAAGCCACCAGCTGGCTCATGCAGAGGTGAAGGTGGTCTCCACCTCTCCAAGCCAGGGAAGAGGAGAAAAACCCTGCCCATCATGTGAACATGGAAGCCAAGTGGCTGTGTACATCCTGGTGTGCCCCTGGGGCATGTGACCCCACAAGAGGGGAAACAGCACATCTCTCACCTGCATTCTCCCCCCACCATGGCCATACTTGTATTGCCAGGTAGCCCCCATGGCTATGGCCTGATGCCCCTGGGCCTGTAACCATATCCCTATGTCCCTGCCCCATAGCCATGGTCCCTGCACCACCCATGGATGTCTTCCTGCTCCTCTGCAAATGCTATTTCTGAGATAAAAAGCCACATTTCCTGTGTGCAGCAGGGAATCAAAACTGTTGGGTAAAGAGGAGGTGCCAGGGCTTCAGTGCAGGAGTTCAGAACAGAGCTCTGGGCACAGGCACCAGGCAGCAGCTCCAGGCACTGGGCAGGTGTCTCCCCACAGTACCCACCATGGCTCTCAAGCAGCCAAAGGTATGAGTGAGTCTGGGGGTGGCACTGGGGGTTTGTGGGGGGACACAGGGCCATGGCTGGAGAGTTCTGGGGGGTCACAGGGGGCTGTTGGTGGGGCAGGGGCTCAAGGGGTGGTGGGAGAACTGAAGGGTGACTGAGGGAGGTCAGGACCATGGTGGTCAGGACTCACAAGGAGGTGTTTTGGGGGCCGCTGGATTTCTTGGTTTTGACTGGGGGAGAGATAATTTTCTCCCCAGAAGCTGCTCCAGTGCTCTGTTTGTCCAGTGCTGTGTTTGGGATTCAGAGTGAGAACAACTTTGTTAACACACTGAGTTGGAGCCCCATTGAGCTTACTCCAAGCCAAGGACTTTTCAGTGTCCCACACTCTGCCAGCGAGGGGAAGCACAGCCAGGAGACCCGACCCCAACTAGCCAGAGAGATATTCCGGCCACAGAACCTCCTGCCCAGTACAGTAACTGGGAAGGGGTTGGCTGGGAGCCACCATTGCTACTGGAGCACAGGCTGGGCATTGGTCAGTGGGTGATGATTGGGCATTGCTGGTTTCTCTGGGGTTTTATTCCATTCTCTCTCATTTTCACTGGTCAAAGTAGAAGCAGTAATAGCAGTAATAGAAATATATGTAGTTGTGTTTGAATTATTAAACTGTTCTTGTGTCAACTTGTGGGTTTTACCTTTTCCTAATTCTCCCCCTCATCTCACCAGAGCAGTGAGCGGATATGGGACTGACTTCCTGGCTGGGATTAAACCGCGACAGATCTGAGCAGAGTGTGTTAAAACAAAGTTGTTGTAAGCATCTCTCATATTTATTTAATAGTTGTGGGTCACAGTTTGCTCTCGGTGTTCCTGCCTATGCCTTTCATAAAAGCCTTCCTGATGTTTGTGGTCCTGTGTTCATCCTCCCTGGCTCTGGGCTAAGGTTATCATTCTGTTGTGGTTGGTAACACTGGGCTGTGGGACGAGAGAACGGCTGGAGCTGGATCGAATCTGCCAGCTGCGTTCAGCATTGTCGTCCCCGCTGGGCTTCGGGAGCCATCCAGTGGGAACTGGCAATAATTACACCTTTGGGCTTTTCTCCTGCGCGAGCCAAGCCATGAGACAAATCCTCAGCATGGCCTTGATTTTGCCTTGCCTTGCCTTCCCTTCCCTTTCCCAATGCTCTGCCTCTACCCAAACCCTGAGGTCAGGTCGAAGCATGCAGACTCATGGGTCTAACAAAACTGTGGGTGTGGTTTAACTTGTCCTTTTTCCTTTTCTGCCTAGCTGCCTTTCCCTGCCCAGGGCACTCTGCTGGACCTTGCTTGTTTTCTTATGGGCAGAGCCCAGCAGGTGCATGGCCTGGGCTCTGCTCCATCTCTCAGGCAGCCCTGTTGTTAAGGAAACTTCCCTGTCTGAGCATTCTGGATGCACTCTGGTGGTCATATTCCCACCACCAGACTGTTCCTTTGCAGGGGGTGGCTCAGGTGAGCCGAAGATGCCCCCACTGACTCCCCCCACTCTCACACAGTCAGACCAGGTTTCCCACAGCAGAGTCTCACATAACAATTTATGTTCCACCAAACAATTTATTTGTGGGGCAGGAACACAGAAACAGCTCAAGCCGGTGCCTCCAGGGAGGGACCTTGAACCCCTGTGCTGTTACACCTTCACAGTCCAAGCACAGCGAAGTCTCAGCTCTTCCTCCTGAGGCTTGGCATCTGACCTGTCTCTGAGTGGCCACTGACCTGGCTGTGCCACAGGTGCCCGGGCTCTTTGCCCTGCTAAGGGTCAGCAAGTCATGGACTCTTGCCCCAGGCTCCTGCCAGGTGGAGCTCAGCCTGGAGCTGGCACTGCAGCTGCACCCTGAGTTACCTGCACCAGGTGCATTCCCCAGCACCTGTGCTTTGCAGCTGCCAAGGAACAAGACAGGGCCTCCTACTCGGGACTGCAGGCTGCAGCTGCCAGAGCTGCCTGAGCACTGCCCCAGGGCGGGTGTGTGTGAAGGTGCTGTGGGGCTCACAGCCCTCAGGCTGAGCAGTCCATGTGGCACAGGGAAGCTGGGGCGCAGCCAATGCTGCTCCTCCAGTTGCCAAGCTGGAGAAGAGCTGCAGCTGGAGNTGGGAGAACTGAAGGGTGACTGAGGGAGGTCAGGACCATGGTGGTCAGGACTCACAAGGAGGTGTTTTGGGGGCCGCTGGATTTCTTGGTTTTGACTGGGGGAGAGATAATTTTCTCCCCAGAAGCTGCTCCAGTGCTCTGTTTGTCCAGTGCTGTGTTTGGGATTCAGAGTGAGAACAACTTTGTTAACACACTGAGTTGGAGCCCCATCGAGCTCACTCCAAGCCAAGGACTTTTCAGTGTTCCACAGTCTGCCAGCATGGGGGAGCACAGCCAGGAGATCCGACCCCAACTAGCCAGAGAGATATTCCGGCCACAGAACCTCCTGCCCAGTACAGTAACTGGGAAGGGGTTGGCTGGGAGCCACCATTGCTACTGGAGCACAGGCTGGGCATTGGTCAGTGGGTGATGATTGGGCATTGCTGGTTTCTCTGGGGTTTTATTCCATTCTCTCTCATTTTCACTGGTCAAAGTAGAAGCAGTAATAGCAGTAATAGAAATATATGTAGTTGTGTTTGAATTATTAAACTGTTCTTGTGTCAACTTGTGGGTTTTACCTTTTCCTAATTCTCCCCCTCATCTCACCAGAGCAGTGAGCGGATATGGGACTGACTTCCTGGCTGGGATTAAACCGCGACAGATCTGAGCAGAGTGTGTTAAAACAAAGTTGTTGTAAGCATCTCTCATATTTATTTAATAGTTGTGGGTCACAGTTTGCTCTCGGTGTTCCTGCCTATGCCTTTCATAAAAGCCTTCCTGATGTTTGTGGTCCTGTGTTCATCCTCCCTGGCTCTGGGCTAAGGTTATCATTCTGTTGTGGTTGGTAACACTGGGCTGTGGGACGAGAGAACGGCTGGAGCTGGATCGAATCTGCCAGCTGCGTTCAGCATTGTCGTCCCCGCTGGGCTTCGGGAGCCATCCAGTGGGAACTGGCAATAATTACACCTTTGGGCTTTTCTCCTGCGCGAGCCAAGCCATGAGACAAATCCTCAGCATGGCCTTGATTTTGCCTTGCCTTGCCTTCCCTTCCCTTTCCCAATGCTCTGCCTCTACCCAAACCCTGAGGTCAGGTCGAAGCATGCAGACTCATGGGTCTAACAAAACTGTGGGTGTGGTTTAACTTGTCCTTTTTCCTTTTCTGCCTAGCTGCCTTTCCCTGCCCAGGGCACTCTGCTGGACCTTGCTTGTTTTCTTATGGGCAGAGCCCAGCAGGTGCATGGCCTGGGCTCTGCTCCATCTCTCAGGCAGCCCTGTTGTTAAGGAAACTTCCCTGTCTGAGCATTCTGGATGCACTCTGGTGGTCATATTCCCACCACCAGACTGTTCCTTTGCAGGGGGTGGCTCAGGTGAGCCGAAGATGCCCCCACTGACTCCCCCCACTCTCACACAGTCAGACCAGGTTTCCCACAGCAGAGTCTCACATAACAATTTATGTTCCACCAAACAATTTATTTGTGGGGCAGGAACACAGAAACAGCTCAAGCCGGTGCCTCCAGGGAGGGACCTTGAACCCCTGTGCTGTTACACCTTCACAGTCCAAGCACAGCGAAGTCTCAGCTCTTCCTCCTGAGGCTTGGCATCTGACCTGTCTCTGAGTGGCCACTGACCTGGCTGTGCCACAGGTGCCCGGGCTCTTTGCCCTGCTAAGGGTCAGCAAGTCATGGACTCTTGCCCCAGGCTCCTGCCAGGTGGAGCTCAGCCTGGAGCTGGCACTGCAGCTGCACCCTGAGTTACCTGCACCAGGTGCATTCCCCAGCACCTGTGCTTTGCAGCTGCCAAGGAACAAGACAGGGCCTCCTACTCGGGACTGCAGGCTGCAGCTGCCAGAGCTGCCTGAGCACTGCCCCAGGGTGGGTGTGTGTGAAGGTGCTGTGGGGCTCACAGCCCTCAGGCTGAGCAGTCCATGTGGCACAGGGAAGCTGGGGCGCAGCCAATGCTGCTCCTCCAGTTGCCAAGCTGGAGAAGAGCTGCAGCTGGAGTGTGTGCCAGAAACTGCTCTGGGAGCAGAGGAACACCATCCCTGGCTGTGCCCCTTGCTGTTTCCCAAGAGCTTCGCGGAAATCAATCACTGCACCTCCAACAGATTGCTCTGCCTGTCTCTTGCCTTTGTGCAACAAGCAAGGCTGGCAGGGCTCTGCAGTGTAAAAGGAACCAGATGGGCTGGAGGAACGGGCATTGGAGACCTCACCAAATCCAGCCAAGAAGGGGTAGGAAGTGAGAGTGGTCCCAAACAGCGCAAAAAAAACTTATCCAATACCAATTTGATGTGAATAAGCAGACACTTCTTTATTCTGGTGCTGGGAACAGGGGGCTAACTCCTCTGGAAACGTGTTCCACTTATGAACAAAACCCATCCATTTTTTATGCTTTTTCTGCTGAATCATCGTTATGTACGTTCTTTTACATACTGCTCATACTATGCCTGCTCTTAAATTGAACCTTTACATTGATTGGTTCTAGTAGGTAATAACTTCATCAATATTCTTATTCTAAAACCATCATTGGTCATCTCTTCTGAGGTCTAGTGATTGGAATACTTAATATTGAAAATAAGATGGAAAGGGTAGTGGTTTTCCAAGCAGTGTTACAGGTGAGCGTGACTGCAGCAGAAGGATCCAGAAATTTCCTGAGGAGATTAATACAGTTACACATTCCAAATGCAGCACTCCTGATATTTCTATACCTTATATTTCACAATTTTCTACTTATGATTTTAGCCAGCCCTTTAATATGATTTGATTATTTGATCAAAATATTCATAACAGGAGCAGAGAGGAGCAGCAGAAACCAGGGCAGGTGAGACTGGGAAGGCGGCAGAGAGGTATCTGGGCTGAAGGGGAGCCTGAGGAAAGGGGAGGAGAGGGCTTTCCCTCAGCCTAAGATTATCTTCTGTTTCTCAAAACATGACCAAGGAATCTCATGTTGTCAGGGATGGGCCAAATATCCTTTTTGCTACAATGGTGGCTGCTTGGCCATGACAGGGAAGAAGGTCTAAAAAGGGAAAGGGGGAAAAGCAGAGCTCAAACTGCGCATCTTTGGAGTGGCAATTCCTCCCATTCCTTCTTGCTGGGGAGGACACTTTGCCTCTCAGAGTGACCGGACAGGGGAGGGGGAAGGGGCCTGTGGACAGGAGCTCTCACAGCTGGGTCACACGGAAGGGGTGGCCCACAGGGTTGTCCAAAGGGGCCTCCAGGTGGGCTCCCTCCCCCCAGGGGTGGTGGGCAGTTTCCATGTGACACAATGTCAGTGTGGTGATGTGACAATGTGGTGATGTGACATCAGCATGATATAACAATGCCCCACTGCTGGGAGACCTCGGGAGCACAAGGAGTCAGCATGGAATCGCAGCACTGCAGGAGCCTTGGAAGGGGCTGTGGAGCGCTGCTCAACATCACAGTACCACGAGAGCTCTTGGAAGGAGCTGTGGAGCTCCATCTCACTGCTGGTGTCCCACCAAGAGGCAGAGGCACTGCTGAGTGCACTGGGAATTAGGAGGAGGAAAGCAGTTGGCTGAGAGAGAGAGCTTAGCTGGTGAGCCTGGGGCTCAGGGGGCTGCTCTAGGGCCTAAGGACCCTCAGGACCTTCAGCTCCTTCTCTTGCAGCTGCTGTGCAGGAGGCTTATCGAGCTACTGCCCAAGTGTCTGTGCCTTCCCAGCTTGGCCCCAGAATACCACGCCTGGGAGACTGAGCCATCAGGATGACGGATTCTAACCTGCTGGACCTCCCACTTGGAGTCAAGATCCCTGTGAAGCCCAAGTCCAACCCTGTCTTCTGCAGGGGAAAGCTGGGGGAAAAGGTAAAGGAAGTAAAAGAGGGCAGAAAAGCTCTCCTCTTTCATGGGGTCCCCATCATGCACAGAAGTTCTTGTGGCCACCTCCTCTACAGGAGCTGCAGCCCTACAGTCAGGCAGGGCTGGGCAGCAGAGGGAAGCTCCTGACTCCCTGGAACACAGAGAAGAAGCACTTGTCACCCTCCTCACTGGTTTTGGCACTGTGCATGTGTGTGGCTGGGCCTCTGCCTGCAGTAGGCAGCAGTGTTTGTCCAGGTGCCAGGGCAATGAGTGCCTCCAGCTCATCCTGCCATGTCGAGCACAGCAGGATGAGGAAAACTCCAACCTTCCCATGCTTATCCTGTTGGCGTATTTGGAAGAGCTTGGATTTCCCTGGCTGGGGAATACTCCCCTTCCCCCTCCCTCTCCCACTCCCCCTCCTCCTTCTCTTCCTCCTCCTTCTCCTTCTCTCCTGAAGGTTCATCTGTGGGTGGGTCAGCACTTCTTCCTGGTGGCCTAAGGTGTCAACTTGCTGGTGGGATTTGTCTTCTCTCCCTCACCCATCCCATCACAGCCCAGCCTGGCCCAGCACAGCCCTGCAGTCTTTCTGTGAGGGCCTCTGTGTCTTCCGAAGGATGGAGAAGACTGCTGGTCTTCAAAGTACCCTGCTCTTTTCACAAATACCACAAATACTTTGCTGCTCTCTCCTGCCTCCTTCATACTCTGCGAAATCTCTCGTACAGCTTTATGGGATAGGTCTTTTCAATCTGGATGATCCCTACATGCACCAGATGGGCATGCAATACAACTGCCTGCATGATCCCCACCTCCGGGACTACCACAAGTGTGAGGATATCCTGCAGATGCTGAAGAGACAGAGACCAGTGACAACAAGGTATGTTTGGGTGTTGGGCTGATCAAGAACAAACCTCTTCAAGCAGAGCCCTTGCTGCAGTTGCCTGCTGCTGCCAGAGGGCAGGGCCGTGCACTGGTGTCCCTGGGAGCAGAAGCAGTGCCAGCATCCCACTGGCAAGTCCCAGTCCTGCCCTTCTCAGCCTGCCCCATGCTGCCTATTCAGCTGTGGCTGGGGGAACTTCAGTGGCCCCAGCACCGGGGTGTGGGGGGAGGGTTGGGGGCAGCTCCCATCCTGCAGGGGTTGGGCTGTTTTTGGGGAAGCCTGTCTGCATGGCTTGACAGGGGCTGGGGGATTCTGCCTTCCTTCCTCCATAGGTGGTTTGCACTCCGAAGGAGTTCAATGAGTGCAGGCACTACCTGACCAGGGTGAAACTGCAGATAGAGAAGATCTTGGGGCCGCAAGAGGTAGGCAAAGCGTTGTGTTCAGGGGCACGGGACTGTGCAGGGCTGTGCTGTTGGGCTGGGTGCTGTGGCAGGGAAAGGACTCCATGGCTGGGAGCTGAGCCAGTGCAGGGCGCTGAGCTGGGCACGGGCAGCAGGGCCATGGGCAGGCACACACAGTGCTGAGGGAAGCCCTTCACTCCTGCCCTTGTGGCCTGGCTGAAGCAGTGCTGGCCTGGGCCTGCAGGAAGTCTCAGCACGCAGGGGCTGAGCAACATGACCCACAATCTGGTGTCACCTTTCAGGAAGGGCATCTGCCACTTCTGGCTAAATTAAAGGATGGTCCCAAACTGCCGGGTACCACTGACACTTCCTGCCAGGTGCAGTGGTGGCTGCAGCCTCAGAAACCTTCTTGCCCATGTCCAGAGAAAAGCAAAGAGACTTCCCTGAAATTGTGGAGATTTAGAAGAGGGCAAACAGCTTTAGACAAGGGCCAAACCTACTCCAGAGCTGAGCTGGGCACTGCTGCTGACACCCGGAGGAAGCCGGACAATACTGCTGATGGCCTCTTTAAAGATGTCTTTGAGCAGCTGACCAGAGGAGAAGCCCAGAAGCTCCAAGATGTCATTGAGACTGTTGTGCATGAAGTCTTTGGGAGGCTCAGGATCCCTTGGGATTACTATGCCAACTTTTTAAGGAGGGCTGCCCGGAGGATCAGAGGAATAGTTTTTAGCAGCTATGTGAAAACAGAGACACCTCTAGACCACCATCAAGAAATGGAAATGTTGGCCAAAGAGCTTGTAGCAACAGTGTTGGAGAGCTTTGGGGAGCGTCTGGAGTCCAAAGCTTCTGAGCCAGGGAGGGCAGCCACACACAGGGAGCAGCCCGTTGATAGAGGAGCTACCCGAGTGGACAAATCCAAGGAAGCTGAAACAGTGAGAGCAGGTTTACACGCCTCCCTTGACGATCTCAGCAAACCAGTTGTAAAGAATGTTCGCCACCTCTTGAAATCCATGATAGCTTCTCAGTTTGTAGGAGACTCCACCTCTGAGTACATTGAAGTCCTGGACTTTACCAAGGGTAAGTTTTCCAGCAGACAGATGCAGCCAGGAATCTCTGGAGCATCTGAAGAACAGAGCCAGGAAGAAAGCAGAGGAGTAAAACTGCCTGCCTTAGGACCACAGCTCCATGCAAAACCGACTGGCTATGCCAAAACTATGGAGCTTGAAAACCCTGCAATGGTGAAGAAGAGCTTGGTGAGAGAAGCAAATCCAGCAACTTTAGGCAACACTTTGGACATAAGGGCCATGGCAAATCAAATTGTTCAGTCTCTGTTGGACCAGGTTTGTCAGTATGGGCCTACACCGACCCCCAGACAGAATTTTCAAGGACCTATCCCAAACCCAGCCACATCCCAAGGCGGAGAGGACAGATGTGCTGCTCTCCCCTCCATGGCCCCACAGTTTTCCCGACAGCCTGTCCCTCCAGATAGTCCAAAGCCCCCTGCCCTGGCCAGAGCACAGCGCAGATTTGTGCACCCAAAGCTTGTCTGAGGCGAGTGAGGTGTATGGCAGGAGAGCTGTAGGGCCACTAGATGGCAAACCTCGCACCCAAACCATTATTGTTTTGTCAATCAAGAGTTTACTCCTAAGGCCTTGCTTGTGTTTCCTCCAAACCAGGCCAAACTGCATCTGCTCATTTTCCCTGCTGTAACCTGTCCTGTCCTCTTCCCTTCTACAGCCTCGCCCACACTGCAAGCCAATTTTACAGGAACCTGAGCTAGGGAGGTGAGGAGTAGCCAGCTTTTTTGTCTCGTACAGCAAGCTTTGCTGTCGGGAGAGTGGAGGAATGCGTCCCATTTGAGGCAGCCTGACTTTAACTTTGTGTGAAGGACAATGATGTCTTTGCTTTGTGATCCTTTTTGTAGGGCCCTTTCTCCTCAGACTGCCTCAGGAGCTCTGCAGGAGCACTTGCTGTTGCTGTGCTGGGGATTAACAGCAGTGTCTGCATCTGGACACTGTTTTACTACCTTCAGGTCTCACCCGTCTAGAGGAGGGAGGCGGGGAAAAGGTCTCCGAAGTTTATTCTGAGTTTTCTCCTTTTTTTTCACACCCTGTCCTGGACTGGAATGGCCAACTCACATCCCTTTGGGGTAGCATAATGCAGCTGCTCAGTAGTGGTGGTCTGTGAGTGTGGAGTGATCTGGCATGGCAGGTGGAACGGTGCCACTGCAGGGGGGTTAAACAGACTGGAAAGCTGGGATGTCAGAGCACAGCTGCCATCAAGGCCCTGTTCTTTCCCCCAGTGATGACATAAGGAACAGCTGGGGACCTAAGGAAGGTGGCAGCTCCCACCTTTTCCCCTGCCACTGGTGCTTGGCCTGCCCTGCAGGAGGAGCTTGGAGTCCGCCTGGCCGCAGCCTGCGCTCGGCAGAGCTTGTTCCATTCCCTGCCTCAGGCTGCAGGCGGGGGTCCCAGGGGTAGTAGCAGCAGCCCCAGTCCTGCCACAGCTCTAGAGCACAGTGGCTGAGGTGCCTCTGTGGGCGTTGATCCCTTTGGGGGCTAGGCAGGGCCTTGAACATGTCCTGCTCCTGCTGAGGCTACCTCCCCTCGTCTCTGGCTACAGCCTGGGGTTCCTAAAGGCACGCGTGTCCCACATTTACCTCGTCGGTGTGTGTGAATATCTAAAGAGAGGGTGCAAAGAGGCTGGATCCGGCCCCTGCTCGGCACTGCCCAGCAATGGGACAAGAGGCAATGGGCAGAAACCCTAATCCAGGAAGTTCCACCCAAATATGAGGAAATAATTCCTGTGCAGAGACTGAGCACAGGAATAGATTGCCCTGAGAGAGTGTGGAGCCTCCCTCACTGGAGATATTCCAGAACAGCCTGGACACAATCCTGTGCCACTTGCTCTGGGATGACCCCTGTTGAGCAGGGAAGTTGGACCAGAAAAGCCACTTTTCAGCCTGACCCATCCTGGGATTCTGTGGGAGCAGGAGACTTGGTGGTATCATCAGCCTCTCATACCACCCTAGGGAGCTATGGGACTGTCAGGCCGGTGTGTGGCTGCTTGCCCTGCCCTGAAGGTGTTACAGGGAAGATGTTGCCAAGCAAGTGAAATTAGGCACAAGAAATATTCACTTGATAAGTTTGCACAGTTTTGCAACTTTGCTGCTTTCAGACAATTTGATGTGTTTTGTTCTGTGACAAATACACTCACTGATAAAACTGAACAAGGACATCAAAGTAAAACTATTTATTAATATAAATGGGTCAGCTGAGCTGTGTGTGTCACACTGAAAAGGCACATCTCCTCCTAAAATGCACACGCTTTTATGCCCTTCCCCAGCCAGTGGGGATTCCTGTTCCCTTTCCCACTGGTTGGGTTCTCAATAACTCACATTCTTTCCAACCACTGTTAAGAGTATGACACTATCCAATTGAGCAGGTAACAAATTATTAGAAGTAACTTTTAATTCAACAATTTTGTATACATAAATTATTTCAATAAAATACATTGAAGATATATGGTGATAAATGATAAAGTCTAAATAAAGTTCATAATTTGGAAATAAATGATTGAGTATAATAAAGGTTCGAATAAGGCATAAGCAAAACCGACCAGGGTATGGGGAGGGCTCCTCACCGTGCCTCACGTACAAAGCGGTTTACACCAAAATCCATGCTTATAAACTATATGTTGACACATATTCATCAATATTTCTAAAACTCTCCTCCTACTTTCAATTCCTAAAATCTATGTCACTATCTTGCATTGCACATGCTCTACTGGTATTTGGGGGTCTTCCAACCCTTTTGGGGG